>CAXKVX010001391.1:0-26853 GCA_964058865.1 Eleocharis quinqueflora
GAACTAGTTGGGAAAGTATTCAATTCAAAAGCTCTGATTATTAAAAAAACATGTGCAACAAAAAAGTAGCTTGCCATATTTATTGATGTTTCCTATGTGCATATGGGAGATGTCTAGCCAAGCTAAACCAAACAGTGAACAAAATATAACATCACGTCTATTTCCCTGAAATTGATTGCATATAGGTAGGTCCATACATTACACACTCAAAACTATTCTTTGTATCAAAGTTCTCTACAATATTTAACGAAAATCAAGTAGGTGTTCTCTCCTCGGAGCCCCTTATTTATTCCATAAAATTAAAATGTTCCAGTCCCGGTAAATTAGAATTTAATCTAATTCTGAGAATTGATGAGGTTACGGATGACAAAGGGAAGGATACCTCCATGGTTGAAGTATGTCAACTCCACCTATACATTTCAAACAGAGAAGATTCAACTCAGAGAGGAGCAAACTGCTTAGAAATAAAAGATGCATAATCATGTTCACAATTTTTCCAACCACTGTTACAGTAATATTGCACTCTTTATTTTTCAAACTGTTGTTACGTAATATTGCATTCTTTATTTTATTAGGCCATCTCAGTCGGTAGCATTCATTTTAGTATTTAGTGTGCATGTGTCTATGAGAGAGAGAGAGAGAGAGACCTCAGTATCAAAGCGAACAGTGCAAGTGAAAGATTTGCCATTGTCAGTGGTGACAGTTACATCTTGGCCAGGCCGAACATCACTGATGTTGTTGGGAAGGTTAATGGTGTAAAGCTCATGGCCAGTGAGGCCGAGAGAGTCAGCATCCTCTCCAGCCTTGAAGCACAGTGGAATGATTCCCATCCCCACCAAGTTGCTCCTATGGATTCTTTCAAAGCTCTTAGCAATCACAGCCTTCACACCCTGCTCAATGAGAAGTGGAGAAAACAAATATATTGGGAACAATTATCAGAGAAGAAATTAGAAATAAATATCATAGAATGAGAGAGTGACTGACAAGCAACATGGGGCCTTTTGCTGCCCAGTCCCTGGAGCTACCACTACCATACTCAGCTCCAGCCAGAACTATCGTGTCATAACCCTCGGACTTGTATTTCTGCAGAGTTTTATACAAGGAACAAAAATTATGAAAGGTTCTTGTAATACCAATAAACTAAATTGAGAGGATTCTACAGATCTGGAAAAAACATTACCACAGGTCTGACAATATTCAAGTGTACAGGTGTAAAATATGCAATGCAAAAGCTGTTACTGTCCATTTCTATCTCCTTTGGAGAATGTTTTCTCAGGTGAGTATGCATGCTGTAACATTGATATGTGGTTGTTTGGGTTATAACTGAATTGGAGCTTTAATACCTATTTCCTAATTTGGTTTAGACTGTATATGGCAGGCATTCCCCTATAGAGACAAAAAAAAGAAGAGAGAGAGAGAGAGATAATGGATGTTTGTTCACTCACCATGGCAGCATCAAAAACATATAATTTCTCTCCAGTTGGAATGTGTACAGTCTTTGGCCCAGGCTCGCCATTAAGTAGCTTATTAACCAACCTAATATTGGCAAAAGTGCCCCTAGCCATGACCTCATCATTCCCACGCCGACTCCCATAGGAGTTGAAGTCCCTCCTATCAACCCCACGCTCCATCAAGTACTTTGCTGCAGGGCTGTCCTTGTGGATGCTGCCAGCTGGTGAAATATGATCAGTGGTGATGCTATCACCAAAATTAAGGAGACAGTATGCATTTTTGACACCATGGGACCCAGGTGGGGCCATGGTCATGTCCTTGAAGTAGGGAGGTTCGTGGATGTAGGTGGATTCTGGGTCCCACTTGTAGAGAGTCGAGTCTGGTACTGTGAGATTGTTCCACATAGGATTGCCCTTTGTTATGGCCTCGTATGTGCTCTTGAACATATCAGGTAGTACACTGGATTGAACCACCTGTAAGACACAAAAACATAAAAAATGAAAAGCAACTCACAGTTCCAAAAAAAAAAAGAATTGTAATGAAATTAAGCCCTGAAAACCAAAAAGAAGGAACAGATAATTTCAACATGCCCCTGTGAAGCACAGCATACAGTAATTCACCAATCTAAAACATATAATGTAACAAAAAACCATCCGGTAATTATGAAGAAATTTACTGAAATCATCCTTTTTTCTATCCACCTGAGACTAGTAAAGTAGGAGCGGTAATCTTAACTCCCTGTCTAAATTAAATCGCTAGTATAAATGTTGAGTTTCAATGAATCCAGCAAATCTCACGGAAGAAGTCATGTTCAAATGCTACAAACTGATGACCTGTTTACCATAGTAGAATTGTAAAATGTATCATGTATCGGAGGATTTTGTATTGTATTGTGTATCGTATCGTGTCGTTAAGATACACTAAGCTATTTTTAAAATAACAAAAGGATTATAGTAATTAGTATCTAACAAAAAAATCTAAATAACTAAAGAAACCATCGTAATTTTAAATATATTGACAAGTGTCAATTGATATCGATGTAAATTACTTGCATATTAAGGTATTTATTTTGGGAAATGGCGACTCACCCTTGGATTTCACTACTCCTATCAAACCATAAGATACGTATCTCTCGCCCTTTCACTCGTATCGAACCGTAAGATATGCGTCGCGTATCGTAAGATACTAACTTCTATGTTGCTTACTATAAAGGCTCCAACTGCACTGTAGTAAAAAAACTTATATTTGGCACTTTTGTTCACTACCTCTTCTCAATTTTTCTGAAGTTAAAATAAACATTTGTTTCAATAACCAACTTGTTATTTTTTTCATTTTATCATATGCTAGTACAATCTAATTTTAGGGATAAGATCTATCTACCTTTGCAATTTCCTCACTAGAAGGCCAAATATCTCTGAGGTAGACATTCTTCCCATCCTTTCCAACCCCAATGGGCTCCGTCTCAAAATCAATATCCACCTAATGTCGATTAATTGATTACATATCATTCAGCTCTTCAATCAAAACAACTGCAAGAATTTAAAACAAAAAAAAAATGAAAGCAACTCACAGTGCCAGCAAGTGCATAAGCAACAACAAGGGGAGGTGAGGCAAGGTAGTTCGCTCGGGTTAAAGGATGCACCCGACCTTCAAAATTTCTGTTTCCAGAGAGAACAGCAGCTGCAACGATATCTGAGAAAACAAAACCAGTTACATGAGAACTGTTTAAACTAGGTCTTTGCTCAAAAGGCTCATTTAACACCATCAGTAATTGCCAAACTATTTTTGAAATATTTTGCATACATACATTATTAGTGTGTTATGTTTACTTCCTCAAATTTAAAAATCACTAAAACTGGATTGGGAGAAAACAAAATTGATAAGACGAGATTTATACCATTTTCAGAAATGGCAGCACCAACAGATTCATGAAGGTCACCAGAGTTGCCAATGCAAGTGGTGCAACCATAACCAACTATATGAAATCCTTGCTTATTCAAAGACTCTTGAAGACCACTGAAAAAAAAAATGCAAATACTTGAAACAGATGCAAGTTATGAAGCAAAATTTAGTATATATCTAAGAACATCCCTCCATGTGTGCATGCGAATGAATGAATGAACGAATGCATGGATGTCCGGATGCACATGACAATATGGGGAAGGATTTATGTAGGTATGGCTTCATTTATGTATCTCTGTACCCATGTATTATCACATGTATGAATTAACAAAATCACACATAACCTATGGACTACAATTTAAGAAAAAACTCTTGAACTCCAAAATCACATGTATGGATTCACAAAATCACAGAAACAGAATTGCCAAGTAATTAGAGGGCTTCAGATCTTTTTTTATACATGTTACAATTCAAAAATTAAGAAGCAAACAGAATTAAGTACCTCTTGAGCAAGTATTTAGTTACAACACCAGAGCCAGGAGCCAAACTTGTTTTTATCCATGGCTTAACCTAAAGATCAATCCCATATGGCTATAATAAATATACTTCTGAAAAAGATAATATACAAGATGCGAGCGGTACTATAACGAGAAGAATAGGGTCACCTCTCCACTCTCTTTTTCTAACAGCATTGGGTCAGATTTCCTAGAACTATTATATTATACCCACTTCAACAGAACATAGATGTGGGGGAGAGGGGGGGGGGAGAGAGAGAGTGGTGGGTCTCACCTGTAGGCCTAAATCAGTTGCCTTCTTTGCAACAAGGCCAGCACCAAGCATAACACTGGGGTTAGAAGTGTTGGTACAGCTAGTTATAGCTGCTATCACAACACTACCATGCTTGATTTCAGCAGGCTCCCCATTTAAATCAAATTTTACGACTTTGTCCTGCTGTTCCTTGGGAACAGCAAAACCCTGAAAAAGAAAAAGAAAAGATTAATGATGGCATTTTTCAAATGGTGTACGTTGTAAAAGCTAGGAACATACTAATCTACCCTGATATTTAATGAGGCAAGTTACATCGACTAACAAACTTGTGATAATGCTATACACAAAAAATTACAAACAGAGGTTTGTTCTCTATAGTTTAGAAAGATTGTGCATTAAATCTAGTTCAATTTGACAACAGATTGGTTATCCATCCATCAATCTGAAGATTTAACAGTACAGTCTTACAGGCAGTTGATAAGTCGACAAACAATACCCAAATTACACCAAATTTGATAACAACTCAGCTAAATAGTGAAGAACAATTCTATTATTGTGTTTCCAATTCAAAAACAAATATTATCATTAAAAAAACTACATGTACAGGTTCCAGAAGCATCTAACGAAAACAGACCTTAAAGCCAATCTTATTATTGAGACATGCATGCCAATCTGCCTTCATTTCTTTCACAAGAACACGATCATGAGGCCTACCAAAAAACAAAAATAAATATCATTCTAGACAATATGTTGATTTTTTTTTACTACACAAAAGAGATCCTTTTGCCAATGGTTTTTTCAAACTACACAACTAATATTGCACAACATATGTAAATAAGACCAGCGAAATTCACATCTCTCAATACCTTCAGAATAACTTCAGCATGACAAGTAACATCATAAAAGGAATGGTAAGAAGCAATGGTAAAGACAAGTAACTTCAGATTAGTAATAAGCAAAGACAAGTACAACAATAACAAAGCCTTTTGTCCCAAACAAGTTGGGGTAGGCTAGAAATGAAGCCCATATAGATATCATTTCCAAGATTGGCTAAATTTTTACGTTGGCTCGCCAATCCTATCACAACCCTCCTTTCAGGGCTTGGGAATAAGCAAAGACAAGTAACATCATTAAAGGAAACAAATTTCCATCTCCTGCCCTAAATTCTTAAGCAGCACTATAATAAGGGAGCCCAATCTGAATCAAAATTGCAGGCGTGATTTTTTAATTTAAGGAAATATACCACTTCTATCTAATTTACTTAACAAACTCCATCAATAATTTTCAATGTTGGTCGAGTTTCAGTTGCAGATATGAGACCCATGGAAATTATTCACAGATATGAACCCAAGCTATTGCATAAACAGGTTAGTTTACCTCTTGGGACCAGAGATACATGGCTCCACAGAAGCAAGGTCAAGTTCAAGATAAGATGAATACACCCTCTCAGCTTGAGGCTGTCAATTGAATTCGAAAGAAATATGCTCAAAATCAAGAAAATTGCTTCATTATTTAAGTGTGACAAAGTTTAGAACATGCTTACCTCTTTGTAATCCACAAACATCCCGTTTGCTCTCAAATACGATTCAATCATAGAAACCTGCATTATAAAACAATGTTTAACTTCCGAAGAACTATGAAACATAGGTCAAGTAGAAAATATAAAGCACAACACACAGTTTCATCGCTTCTTCCAGTGAGCTTGAGGTACTGGAGAGTAACATGATCAACAGGGAAGAAGCCCATTGTCGCGCCATATTCAGGTGACATGTTGGCAATCGTTGCCCTATCGGCTAGCGACAGCTCACCCATACCTCCCCCTGTAATACCAAAGAAAACATTAGGCAGATTCACAAAAGAAAAAAATCAAACATACTAGGATGCACGTAAATAGGACTATTGTATTATTCTGCTTGCTGCTCTACAAGGTGTTTGTATTGGTGTTTAACAGCACCTATGTAGTATGCAATAATGTGTTATTTATAGTGAAGAAATTTATGCAACTTTTTCAAATAAATTTTGTAAGCTAATTTGTAACATTAACATACTGTTTAAAAACCTTTAAACAGTATACAGTAAATAACTAAAACAAATTTATTGTACTATAAAATGTTTGTCAAATAGAAATCACACCATAGAACTCAACAAACTTGCCAACAACACCATGCTTCCTCAATATCTGAGTGACAGTTAAAACAAGATCGGTGGCAGTGACACCATCCTTCAATTTGCCAGTCAACTTGAAACCTACCACACCGGGAAGCACCATGCTCATAGGCTGCACAATTCAATTACAAACTATTACTATCATATTCACTTGCTCTAACTCCGACGAAAAATATCATAAGCAACTTTCATGGCATTTATTGAATATTATGTTGGGGCGCAAAAAATGGCATGCTATACAACAAAGCCTTTTGTCCCAAACAAGTTGGGTAGGCTAGAAATGAAGCCCATATTGGATTTCATTTCATAAGATTGGCTGACTTTTTACGTTGGCTCACCAAGCCTATCATAACCCCCCTCCTTTCCGGACTTGGGGACTTAGGACTGGCTATGTAAAATGGCATGCTATAAAATATAAAAATAGAATCGAGTATCCAACACACACACAAAAATGTGTTTTAGTACACTAATGGAAACTTCAACAAAAGCAATATTTCTACTTGCGAAAAAACAACTAATTCAGTCATATGCATGGAATACCTGATGGTGGTTGTATATCTCTTAACAAAGGAGGTCCAATGTGACTTTATTCAACAAAATGGCATCAAAGCAAACTTCAGTCATTGGATACGTTAAAAAAAGTACAATGGTCATTTGGTTTATTACCTGACCTAACATTGTAGCCTCCGCTTCAATGCCACCTACACCCCATCCAGCAACACCTAAGCCATCAATCATAGTGGTATGTGAATCAGTACCGACCACACTATCAGGATAAAGAATTCCCTCGTTGTTGAACACAACTCGACCCAGATACTCCAGATTGACCTGCACAATACAAAAGAAAGAAGAAAACCTAATTTCAAAATGTCATTTACAACAAGAAAAACCCAAAAATTGGTATGAGTTTCAGTACAGCTTGTGATCATAGAGCATGCTGACTATTTGAATTCAGTAAGCTACACATATTTTGAAGACGCTTTCAAATTTCAGTAGTGCACCAACTACCAACCAATTCAATTATCTTTTATATCCAAATAAGACCAAACATAAAGAAGTGGAAACATCATCTTTGCTCCTCTTACAAGACCATGTCACTCTCCTCTATCACTTTATTTCCAAGCGAAGAAAGAGGAACATTGATACAAAAAAAATTAATAGAACAGAGAAGTTTGAGTATACTTCTAATGTTTTTTTAGGGTGCATGTGACATTTCTGATGGGCTAGAATTGTTGCTCTTTCATTTTGCAGTACACAACTATTTTGATACTTGTCCCTGTAGCTCACATGCTCTTTGAAGAAAATACAAGTAAATTTCTTCCCCCAATTTCTTTAATTACCATATATCCCTCCAGTAACTATTTCAGCAGGGCTAAACTGATAAGGGGTAAACATGAATCTTTGGCACACAGAAGGTGCATAGGATCTATACAAAATATGACGAATGTCATACCTCAAATTAAGAAAACCATACAAGTTTCTAGGATTTAGACATTTCAAACTACCTGATGAACAATACCAGAACCAGGGGGCACAACAAGCATGTTATGGAAAGCAGTAGAGCCCCACTTGAGAAAAGCAAATCTCTCCTTGTTTCTCTTGAATTCGAGCTCCATGTTTTCCTGAACCGCATTCTCCGATTTTGCCACATCAACCTGAACTGAATGGTCAATTACAAGATCTACCGGTACCTGAATTAAAAGAAAAAAAATATATATTAATGACAAAATATAACAGACCAACTAAAATCAAATTAAAAAATATATCATACTTATCTTAGTACTTATAGGTACTGTACTGTGCTACCTCAAATTTTCCAAAAGAGAAAATTACTATGAGAAAATAGAATTTAACCAAGTCCAGGACAAACATCAGCACAGTTAGTACTGTGATAGCCATCAAACATCAGCAAGTATGGTACCCATTTTGGTCAATGACTTCCCCCAATTGGAAGGCATGAATGAGGCACAACATCCACAAACCAGCTTTCTTCGAATGTCCTCATGAATACACATACCAAAATACACTTTAAATGACAAAGAATTTGAGATAAGAATTTTGAAAGCTATTTTTGGAACTTTTCTTCTATTTATTCCAAGTTTTCTAATTTTGCTTAATGAAACACCACAGCTCAAACAGAGTTCAATTCAGTTTAGAGAAAATATGGTCAAATGGTCCGGAGGGTTGATGTCAAATGCAACTAACAGAACAGGATGAGGATAACGAACCAGAGGATTGATCTTGTTAGAATCGCCTCCAAGTTTATTCATGGCATCACGCATGCAAGCCAAGTCGACAACTGCTGGGACACCAGTGAAGTCCTATTAATATACAAAAATAAAAAATTGCAAGCATATAAACATACAAATGACAAATAACAAATACAAAAGATGTTCAAACTAACTTTAAAGTGGTAAATTACATTAAATGCATTTTGTCTACAGAAACCAGGAGTCATTTCTTTGCTGAGATTTCGGAAAGTACCTATTGCTAGTCAGACAGGTGCACAACAGTATGCACAACCGTAAAACGCTACAAGGATAGTAGTTGTACAATATCCCAATGCAAAAAGAATAGAACATGCAAAGGTCCAATTTATTATTTTATATATTGAATTGCCGACTTATGTACTTAGATGAATCAATGTAATTTTGACTAACTTCCTTATCACGTGTACTAATGCACAGGAAATCAGCAGTATAATCAATGTTCAAACAAAAATTGGGAAGATGTACTTAAACAATTTCGTGATAATCAAAGGCCATTTTTTGTTTCTCATTTGATGCAATAAAAGCTCCAATTTCATACCTGGAGGAGGACACGAGCTGGCTTGAAAGGGATCTCAACCAGCTTAGGGGCAGTGTTCTCCCAATCAATTATTTTCTCTACATCACTTTTGGTCACTTGAAAATTATCACAATTGCGAATTGCAGACTCAAGAAGAATTCTAATGGAGTACGGGAGCTTATCTGTTCAAACACGGAAGATTGTTAATTTTCACTTATCAAGTCGGAATTATTGCTTACACAGTCTTGAATAAAGAACCAGGAATGAAAGCCAAAATTATATAAGATTTCAAGCTTACTCAATGCCCCAATAAATTCAGTCAAAAGAAAAAAAAAACTGCAGGGATGGTAAGATGATACGAAAAACTAATACAATTATGCATCAATTAAGAACATCTTCAGACCCCCACAAACAGAAAATTCACCAGGAAACTATAAAATATTAAAATGGGCAGAATAAAGCTTTACTGCTACCATAGTAATACTCATCCTAGCAACTAGAGGACTGAACCAATCAAAAACTACAAAATAAAATAAAATAAACCTTGGACTTCTACAATCAACCCCAACTCCCATCAGAATAACCAGCATACTTTGGTCGGCATTGATCAGTAAATACATGTTAACAAATTCAGCACTAAAATTTAATAACATCAGAGTCCCTTCACAATCTTTAGAAAAAAAAAAGCACCTTCAGAACAAAAGTACAAAAGCATTACCTATTCTGGGATCATTAAGTGCTGGCAAGCTGAAGTATTTCCCAAATTCTCCACCTCCCTGCTTGGGGAGGCTGGTCAAAATGCCCTTGAAGGGGTTCTCTGCAGCTGTTCAAAACAAATAACAATTAGTCCTTCGACATGATCCCAAAAATATAAAATGGAAAAAAAAAATCTTTTAACAAAAAGCAGATTATACTTGAATGACTCATGATCAGTAGGATATTCCGGTGCAGTTTGGCATATTATGATGTGTCCTGGTTGAAAATGGATTATATAATAACTATAGACCTTAACACCATGTTTGGTTATCAAGGGGTGAAGACAAAGGAGGTTATTGTTTGTTTAATTTTTCTTGTGTGATTGGTTGCTAAAAGCCTAAAACTGTTTCATTTCCTTCCATTACACCTCAATTTGGATGGTAACAAAATATGAACTTGCGGAGGTTAATGAGTAACCTCTATTGACTTTATCTTCGAAGTCGCAACAAAACAAGATAAAATCATTAACATTTCATCCCCTACATTTGTTCCTTCCACAGCGTCCATCCAAACATAGTGCAAACCTCAGAAACGGTTTTCCCACGTGTACATCTTATCCGTGCTTAAGAGACCCGAGTATTGTGCAATTGACAGACTAAATTTAGTTCATGCAAGTTTCACCTCAAGTCCTGCTCCTAACAGTGAGCAACTAAAAACACAGAACGGTAAGAAAAAAAAAGAAGGATAAATACCCATAGTAGCGATCTTTCTCTCAAAACGGTCAAGAACAGCAGCTGGCTTGTCTCCGATCAAAGCTCTGGGACTCAACAAAGAAGACCTCCGATCCGATCCGCAACTGTACCTCAGAGAACCCGATAACACCCCAAGAGGTCTTACAAACCTGACTGATCTAGACCCGACAAGAGACGCGGAGACACGAGACGGGGTTAACGGCTTGAACAGAGAAGAGGAAGAGGATCTGAGCGGAGTACAGCGTAAGAGGCCAAAGCTGGCGGCTTTATACATGAGGTAAAACCCTAGATAGATGCAATTATTAATGAGAAACCCAGCCAACCAGGGAAGGTAGTCGGATATGGATTTGGTAGAGAGAGAGACGATCAGCAATAGCAACTTGATGACGAGAAACGACGGTTCTGTGGGAAAGAGACTGGATAGAATGGGTAGCAGTGTAGCACACGCCACCGTTTAATGATCACTTCACCTATGACTTCTGGGCCCCGCTGCTCGGATCTCGGTTGTGTCCAGATTCATTGAAACAATTTTCATGCAGCGAAATGCGTTGCAAGTTTCTGTATCATTGCTGGGACCCATTAGCACTGAACCGCTGCATCTCTATCGGTAAAGAGCTAGTAGATATTATTTCATTTGAAATAAAAAAAATATTATTGCACGTGGGGCCCGCAAGTAGTAGGGATTGATACTCTTTTCTCAGCACACAATACAAAACCTGAACCAGGCTGTATTTCCCTAAATTAGTGTTATCAACTTATCCGTTACGACTTACGAGTGCCTTCACGAAAGTGACGACAGTGAATGATGTTTCTCGAAAGGTATGGTGTGTGACTTTGCATGCATACCCCCAAAATTCATATCAATTTTTTAGTTATATGGTGTGGCAGGATAATGAATCAATTATTATAAATGGACTATTATACAAAATATCTGGTTAATATTTTGGTTGGACGACTTCATATCTGCTGTTAGAGTCCTGTTTTTCCGATCCGACGGTTCATATTCGACCTTGCAGATAAATTTTATAATGATGTGGGTCTCGTGCATCACATTAGCATCATTCGTTTTAATCGGGCGGTCGATATTAGAATAACAGAATTCTTTTTTCTCCAAAAATAACAGCAGATACGGACTCTTGTTGGACAGACCTCTTTATACTAATATTTTGGTTCATGTTTGATTGTACATAAACCAAGAATAAATTATTTCTTACTTCAAAATCGTCAAGTCATAATTCCATAACTGAAAAGTTTGAAAGATAAGGAAAGTTATTCTTGTAAATTATGATGAAATTTGTTAAAATAATTAAAAATAACCCAAATTTAATATAATTAAAAATAATTAAAAAATAGAAATTCAAACATTGATTTGAAGACTTTTGGAATGCACATCTATCAAGCTAGCATTCTATATTATTGTTCAAATGTAACAATTGTAGAAAATTGAAGCATATTCATGAATAATTATGAATATAATGTACAAAAAAAAGTGTTCGTCGTATTTAGTCGAGTGGACTCGCGATGATCTCTCGAGATATTCAATAAAAATCCAATATTATTTTATTGTATCTTATGTAAAAAAATATATTTGCACGTGTAAACCTTTGATGTATGTTATTGAAATAAAAAGACTCAATATTTATTTGACTAATTTTGCATAGAGCACTCCTCTGATCTCATTTTCCGACATACGCAGTCTCAATCTACATAAATTTAAATTATATGAAGTGTTCTATCTTTTTCACGAAATTATCATAAACTAAATTAACAAAACTTCTCTGAAATTGTTATAATAATAAACCTAAATTAAAATTAATAAATAAATTAGATAAAAGATTTAAATTCAAACAGTGGTTTGAAGAGTTTCATCTATCACACATCCATCAAGTTATTTTTTTAATTCACAAATTTTACAAAATCGAAGCATATCCATGAAAATCACGAGTATTAGCAATACTCGCGCAGTGCGGTAGACTCGCAAGTTAATAAACTAAATCGAAGTATATCGTTATATGAGTTTTGAATGATTCAGATCGTAACAAACAGAAAACGAGAAAAGATATACGAGCAACTGATTTGATTCCGACTCGCTGCGATTTTCTTTTAAAATATTTAAAGATATACGAGCACCATATTTGATTCTGACTCAGCAGCGGTTTTCTTTTAAAATATTTCGACTCCTTTTGTTTTAGTGGTGTACCCCACTTGATGGAACAAAAAAATTATCGAAATTATTGTAAATAAAATTAAAAAAACATTCCCTGTAGCTGTATTCACAACTTATTACTATAATATGTTATTTTTTATGAGTATCAGTTTTTTCATTATATTTTCTTATATCTGTACTCAACTGGGGCACATATGTACACTACAGTATTTTAGACCTAGTAAATTGTTGTGCATCCATGTTATATTGTTAATTCAACTGGATTTTGTGCGCCAAAAACTATAAAAAAACAATTGCAGAAAAAAAATTGTTACAGAAAAAATTGTAAAAATAATCAAGAAAAAAACTCGGAAAAGCAAAAAAAAAATGCTACAGTGAAAAAACTGTTAATAAACCCTGTAGCTAAGATATTCAACATTTATATACGTAAAATTACCATCTGCAATATAGGCTTTATTAAGAGTTTTTATAATTAAAACGTTATTTCTTACATAGTTGTATATCTTTATGCTCCAGGGAAACAACTAACAATTAAAATTTTATTATGCGACATGATAAAAATATTCCTAAATCAATTTTTTACATGAAAACTGTGACCATTCAATAATTTATTCTTAATAATATTATCAAGAGTTAATTACATTGGCAAAGACCAATGGGTGGACAGCCCAGTGATCCTCTCTAGACTCTAATTAAATAGAAAATAAATCACAACATAATAAATAAGTAATACTATTTATCATAATGGATTCAATGTCTATATATTCAATTGATACAAAAATGGCAGTTTAGTGTACGTAGCTCCCGCTTGTGCGGCGTCCGAAGAAGGTTCATACCACTTTGGGGTTTTTATACGAGTTTTTCTTTGCATTTTTGCAAGAGATTGTTTTCACGACTCGAACTCCTGACTTCCTGACCACAAGACGACAACTTTACCGTTGTGTTAAGGCTCTTCTTCTATATATTCAGTTGATATTTAAATAAACCTTAAAACATAGGCAAATTGATTAAAATTTCTAACAAGACCCATAAGTTAAAATTATCATCATCATCATTATAGTAATAATAATAATACTCAAGCTTCAATACTGAAATTGATTACAAAGTATCCTACGTTTTTCCACTGAAGGATAAACGTTAAATCGCAAACATTTGAGAGAAAAATATGTCATATATGTTTCGAAGGAAAATATACGAAATTCCATCTTTTTTAAAAAGAAAAATAAAGTACTACTAGTGAACTAGTAGTAACGGCCTAACGGGACTTCCGTGAATTCTTCCATTGGCCGTGAGAAAGCGGGACTGCCGTAAAACACCATGTCCAGGAAGCAATTACAAAAAATGCATGGGGTCTTGTGTTGCCGTGCTGTTTTGGGATTGGATGGGCAGAGTTGGAACGAAATTGAATTAGGAGATATCAGAACTTCTGATATTCTGTTGCATATAAAACAATTGAAACCTGTGATGTTTCTCTGGATGAACTGAAATTGTCAACTTTGCACGAAGCCATATGCACAGTTGACTCGTTACACGTAATTTACAATTTAGTCTGGAAACTTGGTATTATGATTTACAATTAGTCTAACATTCATAATTATTTTTCATGAAATAACATACATACGACGCTTTCAACATGCATAACAACTCGTTTAACATACATAACGACGTACTCATACGTCACCTACGCGAAGAGCATTGCTCTTAGTTACTAGATCAAGCTATTTCCGATTAAATTAACGAATATGAATATGAGCAAGATTTATTTTTGAATTATTAAAACAGTAAGGGTGTGGATACTAGTTATTTTGCACCTGTAGGACAACTTATAAAATTAGTTTGTACTCTTTCCAATATTATAGAATTTGTGAAGTTATTAATTCATTTGTACTTATTTTATACTTTTAACAATAATATTTAATTTTCTGTAGCCTACAAAATTATTACACTCATTGCTTACTTCGTATTTTTTTCATTTCTGTGAATTCAAATTACTTTTTAAGTACTATTTTTTACTGTCTTGATTTATTTTTTTATCGATAAATTATAAATATCCAATAATGTTTTATTTGATAGTTGTATCAATATTAGTTTTTGCTTATAGCTTGTTTTTAGTTGAAAATATGACAAGAGATAGTCGCATTTTAAGTTGATTGCTTTGATATAAACAAAAAATTGCGTCCAAATAGATTACATATTTGTATTATACAATGCATGTGCTCATTTTTGAAATTTTGTGAGGCGGATACATTTATAAGGGGCGGATTTAAGAAGGGCTCTCGCCGAATTTTTTTTTTAAATAATTTTATATATTTATACAATTCGTCAATTTTTTTTAAAAAATAATATGTATATTTAAAAATATGTCTTATTGCTCTCAGAAGAAAAAATATATATCATGTTTTGTCTGACGAAAATCTTAAATCCGTCCGTACATTTATATGGCTGAAATGCGTTGAAATAATTAATGTCGGCATCTCAATTGTTTGTCAGAAAATACTAAATAGTGAATCACACGCAATAATCTCTAAGCATTCATGTATGATGTATCACGCTCACATACACCATTTTCTTATGGTTTTGAGCATTATTTTGGACACATATAAATTTAACTGATACTGAGAGTTGTTACGTGTTAAAAAAAATAAAATGAAAGATATTTATTCATGTACAACTATATTTATCCTCAATTTTTTTTTAAATTATATAATGCATGAACACCTTTCTCAATTCTCATTAGTGCAATATAACACGTCATTTACTTGTGATTCGTGAAAAAGGAAGTACAGAATTATTTGATTTATTATATTATTGAATTAATAAAAACAATTCTCATTACTATATTAGTAATAGGCACTTCATCAATTGAAATATAAAATTCTTTTATTCTGTGTTAGTGGATTTGTATCTACGAAACTTTTTAAAAACTTCATTTTAACCGTTTTAACTTCGTTTTAACATTAATTTATTTTTATATTTAAGTCGTTAAAAATCGTTAAATTCTGTAATATCTCAAAATGAGGTATATATTGAAAATTCTTTCGAATTATAAATATATTTTTCAAAAAAATTGACAAATGCCTAAAATCAAAGATATATTTTGAAAAATATTTTTTCAGAGTGAGACACTTGCTCTATCCTGACTCCATATAGATCCGCTATATGCTCCGTGTAAACTGTTTTAACTTGAAAATATTTTCTTACAGTTAAGAGTTGCTAAACATGAAGGACCAAAGGAATGGTGTCAATGTATTAGAGAGAAAGGTTTTCTTCAAGTTGGATCTCTGTGGCTATCAGCCAGTGGGGATTTCTCAAGACTATTTTTCTATCAGAATGTTGCTCAGGTCTGGGTAAAAATTTCTAATTTGTCATATGATTTATCTGGACCTTTAGCCTTATCTCAAATATTCAATAGAATGGGTAAATTGATTGAATTTGATAAATCAACCGTGGCAAGATCTGACCTTACTTGGGCACGAGCTTTAATTGAGGTTGAGGATGAGGAATTGATACCTGATTCTATTTGGATTGATGTTGTGAAACCCGATGGTTCCAAACGAATTAATAAATTGATTATCACTAAACATTCATTCCCTGAGGGTTACTTTGGTGGTTGGCCTAAAGCTGAATGGAGGCATCAAACAGGCCAGAATCATAACATGTTAGAAGACAATGTCAAATCCAAAAGTCTGAAACAAAATAATCGAAGTCTGGGGCATAGGAATAGGTTCAATTGGGGTACAGGTTTTGGACCTATTCTGAAATCGAAAAAACATGAGAGACATTCTAAACCATACAAGAAAGGTCCCAATGTTAAGAAAAACATACAACAAATTCCTATTCCTAAGCCTATTCAAAAACAAAGCCCCCAAAACACAACAATTATCTCTGTCACTAAAGCCCCTCTAAGAAATCAAGCTCCCCCAAAAGGGATTGTGATTGAAGAGAATCTTGAAACCAGGAATATCAGTGTAGAAAATGGTATGAGAAATATTGGTAAAGAGGTGGTAGTGGTCCCTGATGAACAGGAAGTGATGAAATCTGAGATTAAAGCTCTTCGTAAACAATTGTCTTTACTAAGAGAGAAGTCTGGGAAGTCTAAAGAATTCCATGTGGGTTCTAGTAGTGAGTTTGAGTCTAATCAGTCTAAAGAAGACACCTTTAATACTACCTCAATTAAATTAGTATCTACTCAGCCACATTCCAAGCCTACCTTTCAGAAGGATGAAGAAGTATCCAAAGGAAAGGCAATAGGTCCTCTTATCACTGGATCTGACTTGAGAATGGCAGAAGTGATGGAAAGAGGTAATAAATTAGATAACTTTCATCAATATTTCCCTTATTCTCAGTTAACTGATGAGGAAATTATACAAATGTTTTCTGAATGAGGTATTCAATTTAAACAATCTAATACTCAATTTGTACAGAATATTAGGAACATTGAGAATGAAAAAATGTTTAAATGTCTCAATGAAATCATATTTTTCTTTAGAGAGAAAGGTCAAGACATGTTGTCTGACAGTAGGGAAATTGTGGCTGTTAATGAAAATAGTTAACTGGAATATTAGAGGTTTAGGTGTTAAGGAAAAAAAGAGAATTTTAAATGAAATGATAAAAAAAGAGAATGTGGATATAATTTGTTTGCAGGAAACTAAAAAAGACCAATTTACTAATAGGTTTCTTAATAATATTGCTAGTAATTTCACTTGGTCCTTTCTAAAATCTAATGGCCATTCTGGGGGTATTTTAATAGGGGTCAAGGAATTATCATGTGAAGTTGTCAATTGGTTCCAGGGAGAGTATTCTTTGTCTGTTTTAGTCAAAAATAAAAGTGATAATTTAACATGGACTTGCACATCAGTTTATGGGCCTGTCCTTCAGAGTGAGAAGGTGAAATTTTGGGATGAATTGTGTGACCTAAGTACTAAATGGATAGGTCCATGGGTAATTGGAGGAGACTTCAATTGTATAAGATCTAGAGAAGAAAAAAAAGGTATAACCTTTGATGTTAATAACATGCATAAGTTCAATCAATGGGTGGATAATAATCACTTAATTGAATATAAATCTAGTAACAGGAAATTCACATGGTTTAGGGGGGGTCAGAGTACTCAGAAAGCCTGTTTAGATAGGTTTTTTGTTAATACATCATGGTCTGTGTCTTATCCACATGCCTTTTGTGTGGCTCTTGCTAGACCTGAGTCTGACCATCATCCCATGAGCTTAGATTTTGGTATATTATCTACTAGAGTGAAATATAGATTCAGATTTGAAAGACATTGGTTGAGTCAACCAGATTTTATAGATAAAGTAGCCTCTTGGTGGCCTAGACACCAAGCTAGGAATTCAGCATTATGCTGGAAGGAATCTTTGACTATCCTTCGTAAAAAGTTGAAAGGTTGGAATAATAACATCAAGGGCAATACTAGGATTAAGAAAGAACAATTGTTACAACAAATATGTGATACTGAGGAATTATTAGATCAAAGAGACCTTGAGGATTTCGAATTATCTCAGTATTTCCAAAGCAAAAATGATCTTTTTAATATATATAGGAATGAGGAAATTTACTGGCATCAAAGGGCTAAGGTGCAATGGTTGAATGAGGGTGATGCAAATACTGCCTTTTTTCACAAAGTTGCATCTTTCAATAAACAAAAAAATACAATTAGGAGTTTAGATATTAATGGTGTTGAGGTCACAGATTGTGAAATGTTAACCCAATATATTTCAACTTATTTCCAAAATATATTAGGCAGGAGAGTTACTACATTGGCAACTCAATCTAGTTGTATTTGGTCCTCTTAGGAACAAGTTACCATGGAAGAAAATATTAGTCTTGTTACCAAATTTAAAGAAGAGGAAGTTAGGAGTGCCATTTTTGAAATGGACCCTAATAAGGCTGCTGGGCCTGATGGGTTTCCCATCTTGTTTTACCAGAAATTTTGGGATGTAATTAAAGATGATATAATGCGAATGTTTAATGAGTTTTATGAACATTCGTTGGACATATCTATGTTAAATAGAGCTATAATTACTCTAGTCCCAAAAAATGATGCACCTACTAAAATTCAAGACTTTAGACCAATTAGTTTACTGAATTGTAGCTACAAAATATTCACCAAAGTCTTAGCCAATAGATTAATTCCTGTACTTGAGAGATTAGTAGGTCCAACTCAAAATGCCTCCCTTAAGGGTAGGAATATCATGGAAGGGGTCATCACTGCACATGAGGTAATCCATCATGTTAAAACATCTAAGGAACAAGGTTTCATTTTTAAAATAGATTTTGCCAAAGCCTTTGACACTGTTAATTGGAACTTTTTGTTTAATACCCTTGAACAGAGAAAGTTTGATCCAAAATGGATTTTATGGATCAAAAATCTTCTTTGGAAAGGAAGAAGTGTTGTTCTTGTAAATGACTCTATAGGCCCTTACTTTGAGTGTCAGAGGGGAGTGAGGCAAGGTGACCCATTGTCCCCCTTTTTATTTATTCTGATAGCTGAAACACTAAGTAAATTGATTTCTATCAGTACTGAGAAAGGGTATATAGAAGGTCTTGGTCCAAAAGTGAATGGTCAAAACAAAATCACACATCTACAATATGCAGATGATGTATTATTGTTCATTAAAGCTGATATAACTATGATTGAGAGATTACAATGGATATTAGTTTGTTTTGAACATATTTCAGGTCTACAGATTAACTATAACAAATCTGAGTTGATCCCTTTGAATGTTGAATCACATATAACTTCATTCTGTGCCTCTAAACTAAATTGTAAGACAGGTAGTTTACCCATTAAATACCTAGGTCTAGAACTTAATTGGAAAAGACCTAGTAGGCAAGGATGGTTACAAGTTATTGAGAAAATAAAAAAAAGTTACCTGTTTGGAAGAGTAAAATGCTCTCTCTAGGGGGCAGACTAATTTTATTGAACTCAGTTATTTCAGCTATTCCAATTTATTACATTTCAATGTTTAAGATTCCTAAATGGGTAATTCATAGCATTGATAGGATTAGAAGGCGATTTCTTTGGGCAGGGGTAACTTCTGACAACAAAAGAAAGTATTTTCTGGTCAAGTGGGACAGGATATGTAAGGATAAAATTTATGGTGGATGGGGTATAAAAAATTTACAGGATCTAAATCATGCTTTAATTCTGAAATGGGGGTGGAAATTTGTTTATAAAGAGGAAAAAGGGCTATGGAAACATATCATAATTGAAAAATATGGGATATTTAGTATCAATGAAACAAAAACTAAGTATTCACATTTCTGGTGTGATGTCTCCTCTTTATTCAAATTCATTCAACTTGGATGTCATAGAATTATAGGCAATGGGGACCAAATTAATTTTTGGTATGACATTTGGTATGATAATTTCCCTTTATGCTTACAATTTCCTTTAGTTTATGAAAAAATTAAAAATGATAAGATGTCATTAGCTCAGGTAGTTAACAAAGGTAATATTCAATTTAATCTCACAAGAGGAGCTAGTAGGCTTATGAGGATTGAGAAAGATAAATTAATTGATATTTTGAATAATATTCAATTTTCTCAATCCAGAGATTCTGCATTTTGGATATGGGAATCTAATGGAATCTTTACGGTGAAATCTGCTTACAAATTTTTTAATTGTGGAGGATTATTAATGAGGAAGAATAAAACTGTTTGGAATTTGAATATTCCATTGAAGTGTAAGCTTCACTTATGGTTAGCAATTGATAATAAGTTGCTAACTAAAGAAAATCTTGCTCATAGAGGTTGGCAAGGATCAGTTGAGTGTGTTCATTGTAACTTATCTCAATGTGAATCAATTGACCACTTATTTCTAACTTGTCCTGTATGCATCAACTTTTGGAGCATGATAGTTTTTTATCATCCACAAGGGAATCAGTTAGATATATCTTCTTTTAACAGTTTATGGAACAGTATCACTAATTTATCAATTACTGATTTCAAATTTTGGGCTACTATATTAGCAGCATCGTGTTGGGTCATGTGGATAGATAGAAACAAGTTAATATTTCAAAATTCACAAGGTTGTTCGGTTGAGTCTCTGTATTGGATGACTTTTCACTTGGTTGAATTCTGGACAGGGATTCCATCTGCAACCATGGCTAATTTGTTTCAGATGCAGAGGGGACAAAGGCAACCACATATGGTAATGGATTCTGACAATTCTAATATGGCTCCACAGGCTCAAGATGGAGAGGATGATGATGATGATTGTGATCTGCTGGATTACAGTGGAGATATCTGATGCTAGGGGTTCATCAACAGAGGATAGTAGGGAGTACATCTAGCAGGTGGTAGTAGGGAGTTACAGTAATTGAGTGACTAGAATTGAAGTGTTTTAGGGATTTGATATTTTTTCAGGAACCTTGATACACAAAATGTGTGTCTTTTATATGAATTTTGTCTAGGTAATTTTCTCCAATTTTCTCATAGATAATAAGTCTAGGAAGGTATTCTCAGTGGTACAGGTTACATGGGTTAGTAGGTTACTGTCTTTAGTATTAGTTCGTTTTGATACTTGTAGTTGTACTAGTATAGTGCTTCTATACTGGTTTGTATAGATAATAATTGTACTCTTTCGTAAAGCAATGAAAGAAGGCTTCCCATCTTGGGACAGCTATTTTCCAAAAAAAAGAGTTGCTAAACATTTTTTTAAGTACTTGGTATCTATTGGATAAGAGAGAGTCTAATATATGATGCGTCGCGTTGTATCACTTCATGTAGAATATCCATATTAACACTTTAGAATATCCAAACGGGGATGCAAACAGCGTTTGACTCAATTTTTTCGGTTAGTAGAAAAATAATTAGCAAGCGACTAACTGTCTCTCCTTACAAGTCTTCTTTATACGCTCCTCATATAAGTCTTTATATTTTTTAGTATAAGTCTTTATACTAAAAAAATATTATCATTGCATTTGTTCAATAAAATATTTATACAAAGAATTAAAAATAATTTATCATTGCATTTGAGTGGGAGGGCGCGTAAGGAGGACGCTAATACGGGGGACAGTTATATTTACTCAAACAATTAATAGTATATTTGTAAGAAAAAAAAGATATTGTATGTGTTTTTGGAGACAATAGAAAGGTCGATATCTCTATTTTTTTCAAAGATCCTCCTAAGAGTATCTACAATGACAATTGTTTTACAATTGCTTATTATGATGTGTCCACTGGCAGATGCACCATGTTCCAGGGGTAGACAAGTGTCTATCCTTGGAATTTGAAATTTAATAGAGTCTATGGATCATTTAATGGAGTGTCTACTCCTGAAATACAAAAATGTCAACCCCTGAATTCTGACTAGTTCTAGCCCATCAGTTCAGTTCAAAAAAAAAACACCATTAGCGATACCTGCTCCTTTTCGTCTGTTCCCTTTCCAGTCGAGTTGCGAAATAAAACAAATTCAAAAAATTTTATGACACTGGACTTAAAAAAAAAGAAAAGAATCCTTCTGCCGCTCAAACCATAGCTCCTCACGAGTCGCGTACCGTCGTCACCGACTTTCGCCACTCGCCACGTACAGTCGTCCGGTCGTCCCTATCGCGAATCGACGACAGTCGGTAGTGGCTGGGCTTCTAGGTAGACCCAATAAGAAGGTTGTTGGCGAAGGTACATGAAAGCAATTGCAATAAATTTTCTTTTGTAAGTGCTTTGTTTTGTTTCTTTAGTACTTCTTAATAAAATGATAATATACTGTAAGCATTTACAAGTGTGTATGATCTTAATATCTAAAAAATTGTCTTCCGACAAGAGCTTAAATTTCTCAGACAAGCATACAACATTAGTCTCTGAGATGAATTATTATTTTCCATTTAATCCAAGACAAGTATGAAATTGATGAATTATTGTTTTTTTTTTGCTCCAGTCTATATCACTGTGCTTAAGCGAAACATGGTGTAAGATTTCCTACTGCACTTCAAAACTCGTAGGTGCATTGTGCCAAAATAATAACAAAAACATGATACTGAAACTTTCTACGCATTATGCATCGTATTTTGCACAAGTTCACTATTAGAAATCACTAAGAACTTATAATAATTAACGCATAATGGCTGAGTTACACATATCATGGCAATCGGTGTAGACTCTTTGAAGTCATGGCTTATAATACTACTAGGTGCTAGTTATAGATCATCCCTATTTTATCTATTTCACTTTCTACTCATGTAAAAAATGATAAAACTATCATACATTTCAACACGCACATGATAACACAAGACGTGTTGACACATCGGCGTGTCGTATCATTAGACGTGTTGATAATTAAGGAATTATGCAAAGATTTCAAAATATGAAGACTCGTAGAGGCCGGCTCGATTTACCGCCGACATCTTGATTTTATTTTGTTTGTGTTATTATATTTTACCTGTATTTTCTTTTTTTTTAATATGTAAAACATATTTTTTTGATGATTTTCAATATTTTAGAAAAAAAAAATATTTTTTATATGTAATTGTTCCTACTTCTGAATGAAATCCTGGATCCGTCACTGGATGTGTCAATTGTTATTTTAATTGTTATATTACAAATGAATTGCTAATTACGCAAATTTGCTTATTAAAAATTGTTGCTTAAGTGATATACTTGCAAAATGATTGGACAATATTCTTTCTCTCATTAATTTACAATTATTAACGAATTGCTGGAATGGAGCGTTTTGCAATTTATGAATCTTCTTTAATTGCTAAAAGTGATGACGTGACTGTTTAGCAATTAAAATTAATTGCTCCAAAATATATGCTTCAAATTAAAACAACCAGTAGAAATAACACCTACCACAGAAAATCCTGAAACCAAGATACCAGTCTCACAGACACCAGTCCTTCAGAATTTTGTTTGAATAATCGGTGTACGTGGGATCCTATCTGCTGCCATCGTTTTCTTGTGATAATTTCTCTACCATTAAATTTGGACGTTAGGATTAGATTTGGACATCTATAATTTGATTCAGAGATATATATATTACAATATAAATTTTGTAAGACTCATATTATTCTTTCAATGGCACAGCCGTGTCATCGAAATAATGACAGCAGATCCATTTTCGATGTCTGTGATACTATTTGTTTGGGTTCCATTTCAAAACCTAAGCATATTACTTTTGTAACATTAGCCCTTTAATCTGTTGAAGGACCATCATCTGTGATATCCATCCTTAAAAAAAAACAGAAAAACAGTATCTGCAATACCAGTCATTTGGAAAAAAACAAGAAAAAAAGATATTTGTGATACTGTTTTTTTTTCTAATGCATATTATGCATTTTAATGAAAAAATATTGATTTTTGTATTTTTAATGAGTGGTATTAAAAGACTTTACAATAGATCTATTATGGCCAAGCTATCGCACTCTCCGTGTAAATTAAAAAAAATAGTCAAACTTATTATAGTAGCGATAGCGATTTATCGATTGAAAGAACATGAAAACTTGGAACTGTCTTGACAGTTCTTAAAATTTTCTTGAACGATAATTAGATGAAGATCCTTAAAAATTATAAAACATGATTTCGTAAAAGTTATTTATAAATAGATTAGAGACAAATCAGTGTTGGAATTAGAATTGGGACTTAAAGTGTAAGACTAAGGTCAATTAACAAGATAGAAGCGTTTTCAATCAGCAATTTCAAATTAAAGTTTTTAGACCTTAATCAACTAGACAAGAGTTAAAGCAAGCAAGTTCTAGAAGTAGTAGAGCAAATCACAAATCAACAAAGAGCAAAGTAATAAAGAGAGAGTGAGAGCAAGAGAGGGAGAGAGCAAAAGCAATCGAGAGAACAAAGAGAACACGCGATGTAACGTGGTTCGACATATCAATCAACTAGGCCTACGTCCACGGGTCTCCCTGAACCAAATCTTTCTTCTGAGCCGATTTCACTGTCAAAATAAGTGTTCTTTACAAGTGTGGAGCCAATATTTGATTTCTTCTAAACAAGCAAATCAATATTTGTCTCCTTTACCAATGTATGGGGCAACACCACTCTACACAGTTAATGGTCTGATTGACAAAATAATCTAGGACAAAGGATGCACCACTTGACAACACCAATGTGGTACACCAATGTGGTGCACCAAAGGCTAAAATCTAGGTAAGGGTTTGTTCTCGGATTGACAATAAGACTATAGGTGTTATTCTAATGCTCTCTAGTTTAGGTAGCTGGAGGAAAATGTGGTTAGGCTCTTTGATGTGCTCAATTTAATGTTTGGAGGCTTGTGGAGGGTGTTTGACACCCTCCTGGTTTGTCTCTACTTCATTTATATAGGTTGGACACTTATTGGGATCTTGAAACATCCAAATTCGACTGTACCGTTACAGAGATGCCATAATGCCTTATTACAGAGATGTCATAATGCCTTAAGAGACCTGTTAAAACATATTGTATAGTTTTCAAAAATACTCTTCTTCTCTTGTGCAGCTGTCATGTGGGTCATTTTCAGCAGGAACCCGTTATAATGCCATAGGGATGCGTTATAACGAGTTGTGATGCATTGTAACGCCTTGAGCAAGCGTTACAGTAATGTTGTGCTCAGCCGAATCACAGCTTCATGCTTGCCTCTCTCCTCCTAACCCGTTGTGATGAGTTGGGCACCCGTTATGACGGATTGTTGACCCGTTGTGACGAGTTGTGAAGCATTATGGTAACGATGTGCTCTGTTTGGCATCGTGAAGTCATCCCTTGATGTCTTCAGTATGTCTTGACTTGTCTAGAGCATGTTTTAGCATTGCTTAAGCATGTGCAACATCAGTTTGTACCTGTTTCAACCTGCAACTTCACCAAAATTAATGTGCAAGGTTAGTACTTATTTGTTTTGCAAATTGTCAAAAAAAGAGATGAGTTTACTCCAACAAACTCCCCCTTTTGGCAATTTGCAAAACTATCTGAGATGTGCATATCAAATGATGCACAACATTTCTCCCCCCTTTTGCAAATAATGGCAAAGACTCAAACAAACAAGCTCCCCTGAATTTAATACATATAATCATACAAGTCAAGTTTTATATTTCTCCTCCTTAATGAAATAAAGTTTTCAAATGTAGCACAATTCAACAAGTTCAAACAAGATTTTCTAATTAAGAGTAAGGGAATCATAGAAATTAACACAAATCATCAAGAGGCATATATCAAGAGCAAGATAACAAGAACATCAAATTAAACTAAGTCATGCAAAACATCATATTAAACATGAAATTCGTACAAGGATCATAGCAAAAATAAAATGCAATCCTAATCTATTCCTAATCATCATCACTACTCCCTTGAATATCATCATTCGGATTGAGTTGAGTAGCTCATTCTTACGCCTCTCTCATATGAGCTTCAGGTTCGGTGGGATCGGATCAATCATTCCAAGACTCAAATTGTTGAATCCAATTGGTCTGGACCATGGAGTTGAACTCATTTTGGTTGTCAAGTCTCTCATGCACACTTGCGGATTTGTGTTTGTTGTAGAGTGACAAGCGATACACTTGTTGAGAGACATATGGGTTCCTTCTTCAACAATTGAGAAGGCATAAGGCATCATTGGGTTGAAGGTTTGATGAGTGTAAAAGGAATGGTCTTGAGGGATTTGATACTCTTGGTATGATAGAGGAGGCATGTATGAAGAAGTATCTGCTTGAGGCATGCTTCGCAAAGGCTCTTCTTCCACGACTTGTGGAGCATCCAGATCGGTGTATTGATTAGGTTGTGCTCCCTTCTTTCTTATCCAATCATTCATTGGCTTGGATTTCGGTTCCCAAGTCAAGTTGTTCTTGATTCAATCCTTCTTTCCAAGGAAGGTGATTAGGTTAGCTGAGAAGTAGATAATATGATTGGGCTCCCTTGGGTTGATTGAAATAACGATGTTCTTGTGCAAGAGTATTCGGGTCAAGAGATGTGGATATGGTAGACTCATTTGCTTGTTGGTTAAGGCGGTTCTCATGTGATTAAGGATGATAAAGAGAATATCCACCACCCTATCCTTGGCAATTAGATTCCTAAGATGAAACTCATTCGTGTGCTCTATGTTGGTTTTGAGACCTTTTTCGGGAATTAGAATATTGTTTATAAGGATAAATAATAATCTATGAAAGGTGGGTAATTTGGAATCAGAATGGTCTTTGTGAGGGTCTTTGGCTCTTAGCCATTTCTTGTACTCGATG
>CAXKVX010001392.1:0-173972 GCA_964058865.1 Eleocharis quinqueflora
AATTCATAAACCTAAAATCCCAAAGTTACAAAAAGAAAGCACATACCCTTCAAATCAGGCACGAGGAGAGAAGTGATGGTGGCGCCAAAATTGGTGACCTTGAGAGTAATAGTGCCATTGCTGAGCTCGAAGATCTCGGCCATTGAAGGACGATTTATCGAAATTTCAAAACCCTAGTTTCAATCTGCAATTATTCTTTAATTGATTTGAGGAGCGGGTTTTGTTGCTTCTATCTTTGTCCGTTTCGCTCCAAGATTTAGGAGTTTGCAACTGACGATATGATAGAGAGATAAGCGGGTCCCACGTGTAAGTCAAATGGTGTACTGCAATTGTTCTATTGTAAGAAGAGAGAGACAACAGGAAATAAGAGTGACCGTGACAGGTGGCGTGCTGTGAGCGCGACATTGTACCTGAAAAGGAACTTTGTTAATTGTTATTATCCGTTATTCAAGGGCCCACTCGCAAAAATAAATAAATAAAGGGCTGCTGTTGGATTTGGCGGAGAGGTCATGAACTGAACCATTAATAGCGACCGCCGCTGCTGTAGTGGGATCGAAATTTAGCGCTGCAAACGAATCGAACTCGAACGAAACAATTTGTATTTGAGTTTGATTTGAACTAGTTTGATTATAGAGATAGTGAAGAGGAGGATGTTGGCAATAGAGATAGTGAATGCGAACCAACTAAAGATTATACAAACGAAGATGAGAATACTTGCATTAAAGATAAATGAACCAACTATATCTATTTTAAATGAATGTGAAGTATATAATGTAGTTGAAAAAATCAAGAGCGGATGCAGGTAGTCCCAGGAGGGGCAAGTGCCTCCTTGAAAAAAAAATTACAAATAATTTAGTGTATTTGTGCGAAATAATCATATATATTTAAAAATCTGTGTTATTTTGTCCTCTCTTGAAATTTTTTTATAAATCTTGCCTTTTCCTGACGAAAATTCGGGATCTGCCCCTAGAGAAAAATGAGAGAAAAATAACAAAAAGATTTGAACTATATAGTTCGTGAACAAAATTAGAATGAAATGTGTCTAAGTTTGAGTTTGATTTGATACTAATTCGAAGGAACTCATAGCTTCATGGAGCACCAAACCCCTCGTGCTTCACATCCATTATCTCCTATTTAAAAATTCCAACGATCGATCCAAACCATTGAATATGATCTATATATTGAAATCTACTTGAAGATTGAATTTTACATTTTTTTTGAAATTTTTTACTATTTTTTAAAGAGGTAGAAAAGTTACTAATCAAACGATTTCTGAACCAACAAAAATTGCAATTTTTCTACCTCTTTAAAAAATAGCACAAAAATAAAAAAAAATGTAAAATTCAATCTCCAAGTAGATTTTAATATGTAGATCATTTGGAGTATTAGGAGTTTGGTGCCCCATGAAGCACCCTAGCCTTTCCCTTCCCCTTCCAGCTTTCCGCTTCACGCTTTCCGCTTCACGCTTCCCGCTTCTCGCTTCCCGCTTCTCGCTTTCCGCTCCACGCTCCATGCTCCATGACACATGATGTGTGATGCTTGACGCATGACGCTTTACAAAAGACGCTGCATGACGCATGACGTAACTGCACGTCGCTTCACACTTCACGCCACAAGCCTCATGACGTCGCTGCAAGCCGCAAGATGCAGCTTCGCCTTTTCACGCTCCAATTGCTTGCCGCTGCTCGCTCCACGGTCGACACTTTACGCTGCACAATTCACGCTACACGCTTCCCGCTTCACGCTTCCTGCTCCACTCTTCACGCTTCCCGCGTCACGCGTCCTGCTTTTCACTCCACGCTCCAATTGTTTGCCACTGCCCGTTCCCGCTTTTCGCTCCCCGCTTCACGCTCCATGTCGCACGACGATGCTCTGTCGCTGTATGAAATAATACTTTAGTAATCTATTTTCTTCTACAAAATTTACTTCCTTGACTGTGCATGGACACAATTATTAATTTAATATTAAATACTAAAAAACTGTAAATAACATTCATGTAGAAACCAAAATAATTCCACAAAAATATGAATAAAGAATAAAAGTTTAACTTTCACCGATCTTAATAAGTTTAAGATATTCATATAATAATCATTTGGTCCAATTAAGAACAATGTTCTCTAAAAAAAACATTACAGGTTCAAAAATTCTAGAAAAACATTACAGGTTCAAAAATTCTAAAAAACTTTGATCAAACTTGAATTAAACTTAAGCAAAATCCCACTTCTTTTCCAAACAAAATAATACTCTATGCAATCATGTTTGTTCATTAAAAAAATATAAAACATCATAACAACAAGACCCAACAACATCATAATAACTGGCTCAACCCAATACCTGAAATTCAAAATAATGAAATTGTAATCGGCTTTAACAGGCCATAGTAAAACTAATTTAATACTTCAGATCAAAATTATCCCATTAAGTGTTTAGACTAAAAAACATAGCTTTTAGTTTTAGGCCCAAAAAAACCCAGTTTAATGTTTTGACTGAAGTCAACATGTAGTCTCAGAGGCTCAGAGCCTCCGAAGATAATCTAAGTCCTTCCAGGAAACATACTACATATACGGACCGTATTCTCTCCACTCACTTTTTATCGTTATTTTCTGCACCTACTAATTTGAATCACTTTTTATCGGTGTTATCTGCACCTATTAATTTGAATCGGTTCGATTAAATTAGATTTAAACGAATGTGATTTGTCGCAAACTTACTGCCGTTCGTTTGTATTTCAGACTGATATCGACCCGTCAGATGATTTGTCAGAACAGCCAAACCTCTAAAAGCTAAATATAACAAATTGGATTTAATTTGCAGGATCAATTAAATAGTTGACCGTTGTTAATTGACGTAATTAGTGCAAGGTCCATACATGATAATTGAATAATTGAAGGCACATTTTAAATCAAGGAATAAACTTTGATTTCTGAACAGAAGAAATTTTAATTCAAATTAACTTTTACACGCTGAACGCACATATTCCTACAAATATCAGCTGGAAGAAACACACGTCCATTTCCCAAGCTGTTCTTATTATTTCATTATCTACATCACTACATGTACATGGTAAACTGAAATAACTCATTTCAAACTAAGACCTCAGCAAATATTATACACAGTTACAGAAGCCTCACTTGATTTCAACATCAACAACCTTGCGCTCTACCGGACTCTTGGGAACCGTCACGAGCAAAACCCCGTTCTTGAACTCCGCCGCAACCTTGCTCTTGTCGCATTCGTTCGGCAAAACCATTTGCATGTCGTACGCCCTAGCGCTCCTCTCTTTCCACCACTCGCCTTTCCCTTCATTGTTTTCCTCCTTTCGGTGCTCTCCTTTTATGACCAACATGTTGTCCTCTACCGATACCTTCACTTCTTCCTTGGACAAACCCGGCATGTCAAACCGCATTTTCACTTCCTTGTCGTCTTCCATGATGTCCCATGGTGCCCGCATTTCAAGGTCTCCTTCGCCTTGAGACCGTCCGGGAAACATCATGGTGTCCTCAAAAATACGGTCCATTGTGTCTAGCATTTGCCTCATTGTCTTCATCGGTGATAATGGATCCATCAACCCTGAAAGAATTTTCAAATATTAAACATTTAACCAATAGTTAGTATATAACAAAATGTGCCCAAACATAGAAATAATTGATGTAATGAGAAATTGAGATGAGAATTAATCTTTTTATAGCATTATTAATCATAGAAATAATTGAAGAAAGTGAGTTATAAATTAGTTGCATACCGAAAGGAGAGACGTCGAGAAGGGCACCACGGCGACGCCGCCTGTGCATTGCCTTGTTACCTCCTTTCGTCTCAACTTTATTCTGATCAACATGTTGCACACTCACCGCCGAGTCCTCATGTTTCTCCGGCATTGCTGAAGCAGCAGACATGAGTCTGACACGACCTTGATTCCCAAGGCATCTCGGAACGTTCACCATGGGCCATCCCATGACACGTGAGGCGAGACGACTTGCGAGAGCGCATGGAGATGCAGCTGCCATTTTTGTGCAGATTGACTGTAATAGAGCAAGGTATTGAGTGAGCTGAAAGTAGCTTGCTTGATTCTTTGCTTTTATGTCTCTGTTTCTTGGTTAAGAGGCGAGTGATTCGACTTCTATATATAGCGTTGTTGGAGAGGGATCAAGAAGGTTCACGACCGGTTTATGATAGGTTTTGGAGTGACACGTGTCGGTCTTGATAAGGAGAGAAAGTGCTCGGGGTTTCACATGATATCTATCCGATTCAGGTGCGTTCTAAGTGTTTCCGGAAAGGACTAGATACTTCGGAAACTCTGAGGTTAAATGTTGACTTGGGTCAAAACATTAACTATGGTTTTTTGGGCCTAAAACAAAAAAGGTCTGTTTAACTATGGCCTGGTTAAGCCCGTTGGAATCTCATTATTTAAATTTCTGGTGTTGGAGGTTGAGCCCATTATTTTCATATATTACGAGAAGAGAATTAAATGGAGAGTTCATTAACTACGTATTGGGCTTTTGAATCACTCGGTAACTGAGTCACTGACTAACTGGTACCAATTTTGACCCCACCCAAACCAAGCAAAAGTCACAAGGCAGATCGATCCTAAATGCCAAGAATGAAATTTGAACAAATTCGAGTATTGAACCACAGTTATCATTTCATGTACGTGAGTTCATTGTGTTTCAATCTTCACCTCTCTGCAACAAGAACGTGTTAAATGCTTAATTTTTTCAAATAGATATATAAAGAACCAAGATAATTACTCGGGCATTGTACAATGGAAAAGCGCAAGTGATTACAAGACATCTGATCTTTACAATAACAATGAGATATGAAGTACAACAAGATAATTCGGTTTTTGAGTTTACAAATTGTAAAGAACACTCAAAAGTGAAGTAAGCATCTGAGGGATTTTCCTTCCTCCAGCAGCTTGAATGCCTGGTTTATCTCCTCAAATGGTAATTCATGTGTTATAAACCCATCAAAATTGATCTTAATTTCCTGCATGTATAAAATGAAAGCAAAATTTAAGAATAATGTTTACTATTTTTTTTGACTAAAAATAATGTTTACTATTTATTTGGAAGAACCAAGTGTATTAGAGTAATATCAAATAGTTGATGACAGAAAATTTCGTTTTCTGATAGAGAAAGCACAAACCCCTTTCATGCACTTATCAACAATATCAGGCAGCTGAGACTTTCCCTTGAAGTCTCCAAAAACGCACCCGGTGATGCGCCGACCATCAAATAGCTCCATTGGATGTAAGGGAAGCAGTCTTGGTGTTGGATGGATGCCTAAAACAACTGTCAACCCCCATCCCTGAATGCAAATTTTATTTTATCCAGCATAAGTATTATAATTATCTTTTTCTTTTTTCTTATCTTCCATTAGAATAAGTACAAAGGTATTGCAAAATTATACAAGGTCCATACATCATGGGTTGAACTGAAGGCTTCCCGCAGTACATCTAAATTTCCAGCGCATTCAAAGCTGAAATCTACCCCTCCATTTGTCATCTCCTTTACCACCTGAATGGAGCACCACAAACGAGATTTCAAATTTTGACTAATGTATAAAATATGCTATCAACTGTTGTCATAAAACTGAGATATGATTTTAATTGTTGATTAATGGCAGTTGTTAATTTTATAGTACATGAGGTACTGACACCAACAAGGCCTACAACTTTGACTAATGTATAAAATATTGTATAAACTGTTGCTCTAGAACTCCATTAAAATTAATTGTTAATCTTTGACTACAGTTAGCTTGGTTTTGTAGTCATTGATTCTATTGGCCTCTTTGAACCACATCACAATCATACAGGTAAGTACCAGTATAAAATGTTTTCTAAGAATTCTGTTTTTGGATTTCTTTCAAATCTGTGTGCAGCACAAAAGAATATCTGACTTTGTAATACTGGCATTCAAGCAACTTAGAAATAGTCCTTTTTCAATGTTTCTCAAAAAAAAAAAAAAATCCTTTTTCAATAATAAAAAATATTTCTGTAACCAAGTCATAACCAAAATTCAATGATTTTTTACCACATGGAAGGGTGCCCATGGTACATCTATGTACAAATTAAGGCTTGGTAGACAGATACCCACTGAGAAATATAATATACGTTTGTTACTTTCTAACAATTTTATGGGAGGCAAAAGGAATTTTAAGTTTCAGAAGAAGCTATACTGGTAGCCAGTAAGGCCTTATTTCAGTATCAGTAAATCAGAAAAAAGATGTATACTTTATCTTTGGTTCTTCCAAATTGAACACTTGTTAAAGTTCATTTTAGAATGATTAAATTGTATGCGTTTAACATGCAAGTGTTCCTATCCAGAGATGGGACCACAAAGTAATACTGAGGAAGCAAATGTATGATTCATACTTCATAGTAAAACACCTGTAGCTGGCTCTTTTATAGCCTGTAGAGCTGTAAACATATAAAATGATAATACATTTAAGACAAGAAAACGACTGGTACCTCATGCACTGGTTTGTCACACTCCTTGGGATTTATGAAATGTGTGATTCCCATTTCCTCGCCTGCATTTTTGAAAATTTAATATATGAAAAAGTAGAAAACTACCCAAAATAATTGAGGACTTAAATTTTCCCACTTGAATTTTTATGGCCCTCATCTAAAGCCCTGGGCAAAAAATGATTAGAAAAACAAATTGTATAAAGCAGTTGGAAACATTTTACCAGAGTTAATATTTATTAGTATGTCAATATGTCATGCATCAACCTTTATATTTGCAATTAGCTAATATGTGGTACCTGGAAGCTCTCTAAATTTTCCTTTTTAATTTTATGCCTTTCCTATTGAAAGTAAATTTTCTAGGCATAAATATTTAAGAGCATATATATCTCTTCAAAAAAAAGATACCTTTAATAAACTTTTCCGGATTAATATCGACGCCAATAATTTTTGAAGCTCCCCTCAATCTCGACCCTTCGGCGGCCTGCATTTTGGGCATGAGTCAGTTTACTGAATAAATTGGTTCAGACATAACTTATTCATCTATAACTATAGTTTCTCTAAATCCTGAAATAAACAAAGGAAACAACTGAACTCGAAAACCAGCACGAGTTTTGCAACGACAGAATGCTTTAAATTTCCACAGTACCTGTTTATTCATGACTATATCCAAATTTCTTCATATATGCCATTTTATTTTAGAAAAAGAAATTCTATGAATGACCATATATGCCATTTTATTTTAGAAAAAGAAATTCTTGCATACATTTTCTCTTTAGTTGCTAAACAAAAAACAGAGAGTTGTTCTCACCGCAAGGCCGACAGCGCCAAGTCCAAATACTGCGACGGTGGCACCTTCTTTCACATTTGCTGTATTCCATGCTGCTCCAACACCTACATATAATGGCAATCAAGAACAATGAAAATCAAAATTTTAATCTTATTATATGAAAAAATCAGCAATTTATGTTCTCTTATTTGACATGTGGAACAGTAAATGCAGTTTGAATTACAAAATGCACTGTGAAAAAAACAGAACAAAACATAACTATGTATATCAACTAGCAACCAAATTGTTAAACGATCACTACATGAACCAAATCTAAATTAATTTATGGAACAGTTTTATTATCACAGGTGGCGTTTTCTGATTTGAGTGTGAGTTCAGATTTCTTCATTAAATATAAAATTTAATCAATCATAGATCCAGATAATGATAGAATATTGACCAATATCAAGCTGAAGCATTATTAACAAAAAAAATCTGGTTAATTGGACCCATATTTTTGAAAAAACGACATTGAAACATTGATGAAGCACAAAGGAAGCTTCCAAACAACGGAGCTATGCACCATTTTGGATCCAATCATGGTTCGCTTACATTAATTAGTGGTAGATAACCCACTTATTACTTTTTTAAACTGTTTATTGCCTTTTTATTTTAATGGCATGTATAGATTTACGATTTGGACTGAAAGTTATCTTGACAAAATAGAAATTATTAGTAATTATATAATAATAATATATATATTGATGGATGGACAATTGAACATTAGTGATAAATATGCCAGAACTTCTCGAAACAATAATACAATATTAGTATCGGATCCGTACGTTGTTACAGATCTCATTTAATAAAAGAGAGTTGATATAGTGATAAGCTCATCGATACAATCATTGATACACATGTTGCTCTGCATGTTAAAAGAGTTATTAACTTATAATGTATGCTATTTTGTACTGAAAATACTTATGTATGTTATTTGAGTTATTATGCATGTTATTTTCTTAACATGTATAACAATTAAAAATAACATGCATAATAATTTTTACAGTACAAAATAATATTATAATAACTCAAATAACATGCATAATAACTCTTTTAACATGCTGAGCGACATTCTTATTGATGAGTGTATCGATGGGACATTTTTCTTAATAAAATTATTGTAATTTGTTATAATTATGAAGCATTCCTATTAATATGTTTTTATTATAGTAACAAAGGATTAATAGAAATATAATATAATTAATACAAGTTACTTCTACAATAATACAAATCTTATTGACATTAAATTACTTTTCTTACAATTGGATACGAGAGAAGATTATTTGTTGCGAGATTACAATACTCGAATACGTTGAAGAGCGTAATTAGTAAGATTAAATTTTGATCATCGCTCGATCATGATAGGATAATCTATAGTTAATTTTTATTTCGAAATTTGATCAAATCAATTCTGACCGTTGCCGAATCGAAGCATGCAAGATGCTTAGTATACAACCGAGATACAAAAAAGATACCTAGCGAGCAATGTGTATGTCCATTTAAGACTGAAAAGAGAGGAAGGAGTATCTAAATTGGAATTTTTTTTCATAAAATGTCAAAAAACTAACTTTTAAAACAGATAAGATCAAAGATCTCTAAAATATCATAGAGAATCAAAGACACAACTAATACTTGAGCTCCTAAGCAAAATGTAAGATTTGTTTGGAAAATTTTAGAGAAATACACGGGATTGGAAAAAAATGAAAAAATTTAGAAGCGCAAATATTAATTGCGTTCTTGATTTTTTGTGATATTTTTAGAGATTTCTTGATCGTATCTTTAAAAAAAGTTACTTATGTGACCTTTATGAAAGAAATTCCTCTTAACTTTGACCACATACGTTGCATGAAACGATTGTGCCTGCCTCCGAATTCCAAGAGGTCCCCTACCAAGAAGTCACCTCTGTTTATGAAGCAGATTCTCTGCCGCGCAACATTAATGAACGTTCTAGATTTTTTGCGTTGGGAATTACGGACGACTCAGATTTAATTCAGGAAGTCTGTTATTATAAAATTTAACTTGCACGAATCTCGATGCAAATCAAAGACTGAAATTTGTACTGCGCGGTAGAAGATCTAATTCCCCTGTTTATAGGCAACATTTAATGCACACAACAAGGGTGCTCTTAAAACATTTTAAAGATGTCATACACATTCTTTTTCTTTTACGAAAATATGGGAAACTATTATGTTTCTTTTTTGAGGAAAGTGGGAAACAGTATCTTAAAACAAGCTTGAAAAACCATGAGAAGTTTTCTAGCAATCTTAAGCTGTCAACGTGTATCACATGGTTTTGTAAAAATTAAATCTGAACTAGTACAAAATATGTTTCTGTTAAAACAAATATAAACGCGTATGATTCGTGTACACATGTTATAACTACATTTCACACTTATCAAAACCTTCTAAACAATATTCACAAAATCTGGCGCAACTAATTTGACTAAGGATAATGTTCCGTAGATACTATATTTGATACCGACTATCGATATCAATATTATTATGCACATTTAGTTGAGTTATTATACACATTATTTGAGTTATTATATATGTATATTATTTCGTTATTTCTATACTGAAAAAATTATTATGCAAGTTAATAAAATAATATGAATAATAACTCAAATAGCATGCATAACTATTTTAGTACAAAAAATAACATGCATAACTATTTCAGTACAAAAATAACATACAAAACAACTCAAATAATGTGCATAATAACTCAACTAATTGTGCATAATAATATCGATATTGATAGTTGATATCAAATGTGATATATACGTATCAGCTCCCGTTTACCAATTAGCAACAAATAGTGTCCCTCATAATAAACTATCATTTTTCTTCCGCATCATTCGCTATATGTGAAAACGACCTCATTAACTCTTTTATTGGCTGGATAAAGTATTTTATAGTTAAAACTAATTAGAAAGATATAAGCTCACTGACAAACTGTGCATTAAGAGTTAAGACTAATTATAATTAATGCTCTCTTTGAAACAGATTCCCTTCCGCATATATAGGAAAACCACATAGGAAGTGTAGAGTTTTAAATTCTATGCATATATATATAACAAGAATTTAATATAATATTGCATTTTAGTTTATTAATATAGGGTCTAAACTCTACTTTAATTAGTCGGTTTAATAAATTTAATCATTTTTTTCTTTTTCAAATACCTTTAATAATCGGAATAATAATTAATTATGTACTCTTAAGCCTTATATTTATATAGCATTCCTAAACTGCCAGATTTTGAATTAAAATTTTACATCTTATCATCATCAAAATAAATAATTGTCAATGATTTAATTTGCATGTCACTATACCAATTTTCAGTACATTACGTAATGTTCTTCACCTGTCATTTTATATTTCCACTTATTTAATGTAAAATTAATCATTTTTTCTTTACAAACTCAATCTTATTTTCTTAGGTCTTTTCCTGAAAAGGACCACTGATAGGTATATAAATATATAATCTCTATCAAAACGGGATTACAGCTGTTGCATCCACCATATATATAAATCATACACGTCAATTATATATTTTGTTTTTTCAGCTTGTCCGTAAATGGTGATGATGATATTTTGTACAATTTTTTGATAGTTTTCTATACAACCCATAGGAAAAATTAAAAACTAATTCCTTGGAAGAGCATATGCTCCAAAGTAACATTATCAATCAATGAAATTGGAAAAAAAATAAATTTAACCACGCATATATTATCAAATATATGATATATAAATTACTATCTTTTGCAAATGAAACTTGGTTATGGGTAGCTATTATATATATGATTAAGCCGCAGTTAATTACTTCAGGATCTAAACAGTAAAAAATAATTAGTTACCTGTTGAGATGCCACAACTAAGCAAGCACATTCTCTCAAGAGCAGCAGCCGGGTTGATCTTGACAACACAAGCCGAGTCAAGCACGGTGTACTCCGAAAAGGTGGACGTGTTTAGGAAGTGGTACACAGGTACGCGATCCCCGGTGGTGGGCCCCACTGCCGAGAACCGTGTCTTCCCGTCAACAATCATGGTGCTCTTGAACGGATTGACCCGGAACTCGCCGCAGAGATTGGTCTTCTCCGACTTGCAGTAAGTGCAGTTACCGCACTCCCCGGTGAATATTGGTACGACATGGTCACCGGGTTTGATGTCTTCGACACCTTCACCAATGCTCTCCACCACTCTGCACACAATTAGACACAAATATTTTGCCACAGATAAATAAACGATATAATAACAACTGAACAAGATACAGCCAGCCAAGCATACCTATGCATATATGTATTGTCAATCTGAAATAATTCTTGATCATTAATACTTTAATTATTGCAATCACCTTGTCAGTATCCACAACAAAAATTTTAGGGACTTCGTAGATTGGACTTTCAATTTTCAACCGTGAGCCATAACTACATGTATATTGTATACATCTCTATGTACATTAATTATACGGTCAGAGAAAACGATGATTTGAAAATGGAAAAGCTTAATATTATGTCAACTCCAAAAAAAGCAAGTCTTGTAGAGTTAACTAAGCTCAATATGAGAAGAAAATATATGTACTTGTAGAGATATAAATCTTCATGTGAAAAGGAACGAAAAAAATGTATATAGTATGCCAAATCTCGGAAGAAAAATACCAGTATGACTTTCAGTATTAGAACAAAAATTTATAAATTTTTCATGGGACCAAGTTAATACATAAAAACAAGAACTTGATTTCAAGAGTTCACATTGTAGACATTGTAGGTTGACAAGGAGTATTCATTTGAGTAGATCCAAAAACGAGTACATATCAAGAAGTCAATGGCTCTTTCAAGTTTAGCAAAAATATCTACTTATGCATCATGATTCCATACAAAACAATTCACCAAAAAAAAGAGAGAAAATTAATACAATATGGAGAAGAGAGAAGAGAGAGAGAGAGAGATACCCAGCAGCCTCGTGACCAAGAATCCGGGGATAAGCACGTTGCATTTCACTCTAAACATAACAAACAAAGGAAAATCAGACAAAAAGGTATTAGGTGTCTAGATAAAGAAACTAATTTGGTAGCTTAATTGATTATATATTTAACAAAGTCCCTCAAAGCACAGACATAAAGTTAAATAAAACATATTAACCTCTCCTTTCCAAGCACTCAGATCAGTATGGCATATGGAGGTGCAGACGATCTTTACACGAACCTCCATTCTCTGTGGCGGGTCGACTTGTACCTCTTGTATCACCAATGGTTCGCTTGGACCCCATACGATAGCCGCTAAACATGCGAAAATGAATAACAAGAAGGGCTCAAATTGTTGAAATTAAGTCAAGGATGAAATTTGCTTTAGCTATGTAAATCAGAACTGAGAAGCTTTGATAGTAGTACCTTTGCAAGTGATGGGATGGCCGACGGTGGCAGAGCCGTTGGATGCCATGACAGGGGAATCAGAAAGGTAATAAAGGGGAAGAATAAGAAGACAGGGGGATGATACTATGTATGTTTACAATTATGAAGCAATAGAGAAGTCAATATATAAGTTGAGAATATATATAAGAGACGTTGTTGAAGTATTTGTAGAGAGAAGAGAGCTTGGTCAATGAGAGACTGTTTATGTCTTCTCTCTTGGAACAAAGTGGAGAAAGAGAACAGGACATAAGAGGAGATGATCACATAATAACAACCGACCGGAGTGAGATCTTCTACCGCTTACAAAAAATACTGGGCTGCGTAGTAGTTTTTAATTTTTTGTTTATGTTGAAATTCGTGCGAGTTTAATTTATAATATCAGATTTCTGAATCAAATCCGAACCGTTCATAGTTTAAAGCGCAGAAAATCTGAATCACTCATATCTGCTCTGCGACAGAAGAATTGCTTTCGTGCGAGCTAAACTTTATAATATCAAACTTCTGAATCAAATCTGAACCATTCATAACTTACAATGCAGAAAATCTGAACCGCTCATTCCTACTGGCCGGCATAGGGGTGTTTTTCTTTATATAAGAAAGATATGTTGGATGAACCCAACTTCCATCCGTATTTTCGTTTCTGCAATAATGTGCACTACTTGCCAAGTTATGATATTATTGGTACGGATGGATCTAGAGTAAAAATAAAAGAATATGAAAGATTTTGTTCTGTTTTTATTTTATTTACAAGTATTTGGGTCAATAATAAGAAATTACAACATAAATATGAAGTTCACATTAGTTCTAGTAATATTATTTTCAGAACAATAAACAAAATTTGAGAAAATAATAAGGCAATAATAGGTCACATTTGTATATACAAAAAAAACTCTGTACATCACATTAAAGTCTAATGAAGTCTCATATTAACTAATTTTTTTTATTATAAGACATGTTCGACTTATAATCAAAATATTAGACAAAGTTTAACATCTAGGACGCATGTGTTTGCCATTTTCGTGTCCAAACAAGCTTTCTCATGTGATCACATTAATGATAAAAAAGAAAACAATAACAACAACAAAATTATTAGTCGTAAATAAATTAAAATAGACTAGAGATATTAATCAATCCAAATAATAAAATCAACATAGATAATAATAATGTAATAAAATAATATTATATAACATCAACAATAATAGTAATAATAATACCAATAATAATAACGCTAATAATAATATCAATAGTAAAAACTACACATAAATAAAAACTACACATAAATTATAGAAGCCTAAAACCTACATCATATATTCCTATGTCTCTAGTTTCGAAATTCTAATTTCTAAATTGTGATTGTGGTATATGGTAATTTTCATGCGCTCCTATCTGACACAAACTTTTTGAATACATTCTATGATCTCAAGTTTCTTTTTACGACTTTCATTTATGTCAGTTTTGACTGACCCCGTATCTTCTTGTGCTTTTGACATGGTTTTGAACTCCACAATGCATCGGTGTTTCAAGAAGCCTCCACTGTATATGTTCATATCATCTCAAGTGATGTTGGACAAACTTCTCTCCATTCAGTGCTACTCAACATTATCATATATATCATCATTTGTAATTAACCACATCTATCACAAATTATGTATCAATGCTACACTCATCTTCTTGACTTCTTGTTCGTGAGTAGTCCAACATTGAATGCCATAAAACATTGCAAATATGATCACTGTCATGTCATTTTAGTTTTAGTGGCATCTTTTTGTCTCATAGAATATCAGACATTTATCGTCATTTCATCAAACTTGCTTTTATGTTATGACTAACATATTTATCAATCTCGTCATTATTATTATATAGAATCGATGGGTATGTACAAGCGCCAATGTTGTTGTTGATTTCTGAGAGATGATGCAAATAAATAGTAATTGTTTTTCTATTCAAACCTCTACAAACTATACAGTTACATGTTTTTATATTTGTATTTCCTATTTGACTGTTATAGTGTAATTTCGACTGTTATATAACAATAACTTCAGTCTTTTCTATCATTTTTCTATTTTACATGTTTATCCCTTATTTATTTGTATTCTCAACACCCCACGTCAAGTTGGAATTATAAATGTCAAACAATCCTAGCTTTCTTGTTATCCTCTCGAAAGTGAAGGATCAAGGTCTTTGGTGAACACATCGGCTAATTGATCTTCGCTCTTAACATATGGTGTCTCAATCTCCTTTGATTGCACCTTCTCTCTCACGAAGTGGCAATTAACTTCTATGTGTTTTGTTCATTTGTGAAAGACAGGGTTTGAAGCTATATGTCTTGCAGCATGATTATCGTAAAATATTTTTATTGGCTCTTGATTAGATATATATATGTGAATATCCTTCAAGAGTTGTTTTATCCATATGAGTTCACATGTAGTGGATGTCATTGCTTGATATTTTGCTTCAGTGCTTGATCGGATAATGATCTTTTGCTTCTTACTTTTTTCATGTGACTAAATTCCTGCCCACAAACGTGCAAAAAAACCGGTAGTGAACTTTCGATCGCTACTCCCGACCCAGTCTGCATCGAAATAGCCACATATGTCGTTAGAATTATTATTTCTCACGAGAATTCCATTTCCAATACCATTCAAATATCTTAAATTTTTATAAATTGCATCTAGATATGTAGTTCTTGGTGCACGCATAAATTGGCTTACTTGACTTACCGCAAATGATATATCAGGTCTAGTGACCGTTAGGTATATTAATTTTCCTACTAACATTTGAAAAAAATTATATCATCCAAGAGTTTTCCATCTTCATTATTTAACTTGTGTTTATTATCTAGGGGAGTGGATATATGCTTACACCATATTTTATAGGTCTCTTTAAGCAAGTTTAAGATGTATTTCTGTTGCGAGATAAACATGTCATTTTTTGAATATGCTACTTCTATCCCTATAAAGTATATTAGATATCCCTAATCTTTTATTTCATATTTATCCTTCAATTGTTCTTTGGTTTTCCTAATTTCTTCAAGATTGTTTTCTATTATAATTAGGTCATCATACACAAGTACAATTATGGTGTTACCATTCTCATGTTTGCTAAATAGTGAGTGATCGACACTACTTACATGAAATTTGCAAAGTAAGAGAAAGGAAGAAAGTTTGCCATACCATGCACTAGGTGATTGTTTTAGGTCATAAATTGCCTTATTTAATTTACAAACTAGCTTGGAGTTATTCTCATGCTCGTGACCCAGTGACAAATTCATATATACTTCTTCTTCAAGACACTTCTTCAAGAATCTGAAGAAAAGTATTCTTCACATTCATTTGGAAAAGATCCCATCCATTGTTTACGACAATCGAGAGTAAAATTCTTACCGTGATCATTTTGTTCATCGGTGCAAAGGTTTCATGGTAATTTATGCCTTGAGTTTGAGTATAACCTTTTGCTACCTAGTTTTATATCTTCCAATTGTACTATCACTATTATGTTTAATTTTACCTACCCACTTGCACCCAATCAGTTTTTTGTTGTATGATAATGGTACAATGTCTCAAATTTTATTTTTTACTAAAGCATTTAGCTCTTCTTTCATCGCTTTGCATCATTTAGTATTACTTGCGGCCTAAATAAAAGTATTAGATTCAATTTCTTTTTGTATAGAAGCAATGAATATTTTATGTTTGATGATATTTTTTAAATGCAATAAAATTTTGAATAGGATAACATACCTCATATGTCACATAGTCTTTAAGTTTTGTAGATGGTTGTGTTTGGCTACAATTAAAAAAAAAGAAACCATTGACTTTGTAGTTGACACCGAAGGTTTAACAAAGAAAACAGTTTTGGTGATTTTATTTTGGAATCTGACACCCACGTGGCCACGTTCTCAACTAATTTGCACGATTTGGCATTAATTCATAGGTATTTGACAGATATATACGTTTTATTGATTCGCAATGAATTAGTTTGTCAACGTGTGACTGTTATGCATGTTATTCGAGTTCGGTTGCATGTTATTCTATACTAAAAAAATATTTATGCATATTAAGTATTTTGTTATGCATAACAAAACGCTTAACGTGCATAATTATTTTTTCATTATAAAATAACAGAACATGTATTACGACGCATTTTGTTGCACGTAACGTTGTGTATCAATGAGGCGTATCTTCATAACATTTTCCTAATTTTCATATGCTCATTTTTTTTGGAGAAAGAGATGAGATCTTTGTCACTCAAATTCAGTTTAAATTTGACTTTAAAGTTTTCATAATATTTTTCTTCACCAAATTTCGAATTTGCGTATCTCACATTGAATACGTTGTTGTTTTTAGTCTTAATTCTTAATTAAAATTTAATGTCAGAAATGAAATCAGCTACTCCATTCAACACCTGAGCACATACTTTGGAATCCACGTTAGAAATCAAATTGACTAACAATTCTTTTTTCTTTTTGCAAAATTTTATTATTTTTCAGGTTTTCGATTTTCGATTTTTTTTTTCCCAACGTAGGAAAAAAATGAATACGGATGCAGTCTTAGCTTTTTCAAGTTTTAACTTGCATTTGATATTATATGACACCATTTCATGTAACATCGTATTATTCCGTCAAATTCTAGTACCAGTAGAAAATAATTTATTTAAATAAACCCACTTATTAATTATAAAAAAACAGATAGATTAAATGTGTAAATATTCACATTAATTTATGCCAAATAGCTGAAGTTACCCATCTTTTGATATAATATTTAGGTTTCAAGAACTGCTTTTAGTCTAGTGAGAAAAGAGTAACGGACTTCAAATAGAGGTCTCGAGTTTGAAATCCAATGAAAATCAAATGTCACTGGAGGAATATATGTCACTTTTATAATATTTAAAGATAAAGATCACTCATCTATTTTTTTTTTAAATATTTAGATTTCAAAATCAAAATTTAATTATATCTCAATTATGTTTGAATCACGAAAGTAGCGACATTTTTGTGCTTCATACCGATGAAGTTTCAATAAACACTCAATTTTAAATATTATAGAAGATTTCTCACCTAAAATTTACGACTTTTACATTAAAAATATATTTTGCCCCTGTTCCAGACACTAAAGAGGAAAGGAAGGAAATGAAAGGAACGAAAGAGAAAGTAAGAAAAATTGTTATTTTTTAATTTGAAGAGTAACAAAATTAATAATTTCGATGAAAAATTTTAACCTCCAAACTTCTTTTCTTCCTTATATTATAAATCCTGAAGCAAATAACCATTATTTTTTTTATTTTCCCTCCTCTCCTCTCCTCTACCCTCCAAATTAACTACTGGCGCACACTCTAAGGGTCTGTTCGGTATCTCCCCACTCGCCACTGTACGAGTGGGAAAATTTTTTTTTTGAGATGTAAATACGGTGCAGTATCCTCCTATTATGTTTTGTATTATACATGCAGATTCATGTATCTTAATCGTATGTCATACGGGTATTGTATTTATAAAAGTTGACATTTCAATCTCATTTATATAAGAGTTGTTCTATTGTAAATTCGTCAGTAGATTTTTTTAAAATATAATAATTATGTTGATATGATATTTAAACACTACAACAGAAAATAGATTAACTCCTGTAAAACAACGGTTATTGAAGAAATTGTTAAACATTGTTGGCAGAATTGCAAAATTTCTGAGGATACACCAACTGTTATTTCAAATAATCGTTGGCGTCGGTTGAGCGACGTTTGTCTTTTCTTTTAAGGGTTTTTTTTCAAAATTTTAGGACAACGATTTTTAAAATAATCGTTATCGCAGCCCGCCCATGCCAAAAATTATTTAAAATAAGTGTTGTCTTATCCTTAATTCTAGCTTAAAAATGAATGTTTTGTGACTTTTCTCTCTCTCTTTCCTTCTGATCGCCTCAACAACTTCTCAAACTTTCTCTGCCCTCTCTTCATCAACTGACCGCCTCCACACCTCTAGCTGATCTGATTTGCTAGAGGTGTTGATGTTATCAACGATCTCTATCACACACACATACATCTTGTTCGTCTACCTCTCGCAGATGCCTTAGGCATGAAAATGATCGACTCTGTCAGATCTTCCATGTCCTCCACTGATCTCGTTTTTTTCTCCTCTCGCGACGTCTTCTCCACTCGCTGCCTTATGGTAACTTTTTTATTTTGTTAAACATTATTGTTGTTGTTGGTACATTTATTGTTGCTATTTTCTAGTATTGTTTTTGTGTGCTTGCTTTTGTTGTGTATGTTTGGTTATGTGATTTACTATATAGAAAGTACTAACAACAACTTTGGAGGAAATGAAGTACTTTAAATAAAGAAAAACCTCCACTTATGAAAGGAATTTGCTATCTTTTAGTCTTTGTTTTAGTTAGATGTTTTATTTCCATTTTGTTTATTTTTTTTATCATATATTGTAATGAGACATTTTTATAATACAATTCATGTTATATGTTTAATATTTTTTTTTGTGATGGTATAATTAATTTAGTAGTAAATATTGGCTAGCAAAACTAAAGCTAGCCATCAATATAAACGTTAAAAAAAATTAGATCTAAGACAATGGATATTAAATAAATAACTGTTCTCTTGGTCTTCTAATAAATAATCGTTGTCTTATCTCAAATATTAAATTATTATGTTTCTTCGACAATACTTATTTGTCAATAGTTCTTTATATAATTCACCAACTTTTTAAACACCAGCAGTTGCATAATCGTTGAACAAGATGATTCGTTGGCATATCTCTTTTCTGTGAAAGTGAACACTCTTTTAGATATTCTTTTGACTCCGTCTTTTATTAGACTAAGAATTTGTTGTAAAGAAAAAAAAAATATTATTGTAGTAATAAAACTGCATTCTCAACTCCGTAGTTTTGACAACCAATTATGCGTTATTGTTTTAAATATTTGAAATAACAAGTGCACAATCATGCCGAGATTATATATACTATAACCAATAAATTAATCTTATATAATTAATAATTCTATCTAGAACTCAGTTGAGATATTGTTATTTTTGTGGGAGGTTGCAAATTTAAAATTAACTCAGTGCCGTAGACAGATAAATAAAGTACTGTATATATTAGATGAAAGATAATGTTTCGTAGATACCACATTTGATATCAACTATTGATATCGATTTTATTATGCACCTTTAGTTGAGTTATTCTGCATGCTATACAATAACTATTTCAGTACAAAAAAATAACATGTATAACTATTTCAATACAAAAAATAACGTGCATTATAACTCCACTAAAGATACATAATAAAATCGATAACATATATAACTATTTCGGTACAAAAATAACATGCATAATAATTCAAATAATGTGCAGGATAACACAACTAAATGTGCATAATAAAATCGATATCATTAGTTGATATCAAATATGGTATCTAAGTATCAGCTCCCTAGTTGAAATCATATCTTTCTATTACAAAAAAGAATATATAATTGAACCAGACAAAATATATACGTTGCTAATTTCTAGTCAACGGCTTACCATGTCACTGAGCCAGCCTTACAGTGGTTGTGAAGCAGAAGCAGTAGATTAAATAAACACATTTTATATCCTTAATTAATGTTGTTATGTTTTTAATATTTTGAGTTAGCGTTTGTGATTCTTCCATGTAGAATTAATTGACTGGTACATGCTAATTATAGAAACAAAATTCTCTCTGCAATTTTTTACAGTAGAATGCCGGACTTGATCTGAATCATCAGATAAAAAAACAATGATATTCTGATTTAATAATAATACAAAACTGTCAAAAATAGTCGAGTGTTGATTTTTAATCTGACGGAACAAATTAAAATCCAGTCATATGTTTCACGAAAATTGCAGCAGAGATACGATTCCCAGTTTTTTTGTGAGGAAAGTAGGCATAGCCTATTTAGAAATTTTATTAAAAAAAATTGATTTACATTATTTATTTACATCAAATTTTTATTGCGGAATGCTATGAGACAGTTATAAAGCTATCAGCATAAAATAGTTCAGTTGAGCGTCTCTTGCTGAGTTTTCATCATGAAAAAAATTTATCGGTCATGTTTTGGATGAAAAAGTTCTACGATTTCTTAATTATAAAGGTTTTTTTTTCTCTCGAGATCTAAATATATAATAAGAAATAGAAGTCTCTAGTAATTCTGAGGAGTATGGGCAGATAGAGAAGGAAAATAGAGATGAGGGAAATGTGATAAGTGTAGAAAGGAAGGGGGAAGAAGGTAAGATGGCAGAGCTGATAGAGAATAAGAATAAATCTGCTAAGGTGATGAAGGAAGTGATCACAGAGAATACAGCTGATAAAACTTACCAAGTGAGAAGTGAAGAGCTAGATGACAGCTTTGAGGATTGCAATAGTACTGAGGATGGAGCAGATATCATTGTAGCTGATGTGGATAATGAGGAGAGAGCCTTGGTGTGTGTGGAGCAGCCACTACAGGTGTACCCACTTAACCAACTCCCTCATGTTACTAGGCAGAGCCTGAGGATCAAGATGAAGAACCCTGAAGTCCCAGTTTTGGAAAGAGCTGCTAACTACAAAGCTAAAACAGTGACTGAGATAGTCACCTCACGTATGGATAATCTTGTCAAATCTTTCCCCTTCACTGAATTTAGTGATGAACAATTGGTTGAATTGTTCAATAGATTTGGACTTAAATTAGCAGATTCAAACCAAGATGCTATTGATAATGTTAGATTTCTTAAAACCTTGTCTAGAAGACAGTTTGAGTCAGCTGTGGAAGAGCTGGAATTCAAAGTCAAATATGGAACTAGATTTCAAAAGAAAGATAAAGAAAAAAGAGATAGATTAGATAAGATCATTGCTAGGGTTAACTCCAAAAACAAATGAGAGTTTTATGTTGGAATGCTAGAGGCCTGAATAAAGCTAATAAAAGGTTTTATACAAAAGAAATGATTATACAAAACAAAATAGATTTAGTAGGTATACAAGAAACCAAAATACAAAGAATTTCTAAAGGATTGCTAACTCAATTTTACCAAAAAGATTTGACTGGTATGCCCTTCCTGCTAGAGGGACATCTGGGGGAATAATGGTTGGTTTTGATACCAATTGTTACTCATTAATTGGACATTTAAAAGCAAAATACTCAGTATCATTGCTGCTCAAAAAAGAGGAAGATGGGTTAGTCTTTGGGGTAACAATAGTCTATGGCCCAACCAAGTTCCCATTTAAAAAAGAGTTTTATAAAGAAATTCAAAGGGTTAGGGAGATGTGGGAGGGACCATGGCTACTATTTGGTGATTTCAATGCAATTAGATATGCTCATGAGAAGAGTAATAGAAAATTGAATATAAATGGGGCTTCACTCTTTAACCAATTAATAGAATCACTAAATTTGATAGAAATTCCAATACAGGATAACAAATATACATGGTCGAATAGAAGGGTGCAACCATGCCTAGCATTGTTGGATAGATTCTTAGCTAGCTGTGAATGGGATCATAATATAAATAATATGACTGTCAAAGGTTTAGCTAGATATAAATCAGACCATATACCACTGATAATGCATTTTGAAACAGTTGAAAATAAAAACATAATATTTAGATTTGATAAGACTTGGGTTGAGTGTGAAGATTTTAACTCACTGGTTCCCAAATGGTGGATAGATAACTTTGAATACAATGATGCTGCTAAAAATTGGGTTAATAAAATCAAGAATTTAAGGCAGAAAATAAAGGGATGTGCCAAAAATTATTACGGGGATAAGAACAAACTGAAAAAGAAATGCTTAGATGACATTCAAAAGCTTGATAGAATCCAGGAGGAAAGAGACTGGTTAGAGAGTGAAGTCTTAGAATTCATGACAACTTATGGGGAATTAGAAGAAATATATGATAAGGAACAATTATATTGGGCAGAAAGATCAAAACAACAATGGATAATAGAAGGGGATAACAATTACTTTCATACAATAGCCACATTGCATCAAAGAAAAAAAAAGATAGCTTAATGGTTAACAATGTAAAAGAGACAGATGAGGGTAAAATAGGAAACCATATAGTTCACTTTTACAAAGATTTGTTTGGTGTTACAGGGAAACAATATGTAGAAATGAGAAATGATTTTTGGGAACTGCAAGATAAGGTTACTGATGAGGAAGGGGTGCAGATTACTACCTCTTTCTCTGAAGAGGAAATCAGATATGCTGTTTTCAGTTCAGATGGTTCCAAAACTCCAGGACCTGATGGATTCAGCTATATATTTTTCCAAAGATATTGGGAGATTATTAAATGGGATGTAATTGAGATTTTCCACCAGTTCTTTGTTCATTCCCTTAATACAACCAAGCTAAATAGATCAATGATTTGTCTAGTTCCTAAATATTTTGATGCTGAGGAGATTAAACAATATAGACCAATTTCTTTGATCAATTGCATATATAAATTGATCACTAAGGTTTTAACTAATAGGCTTGAGCCCCTAGCAGGAAAATTAATAGATCAATCTCAATCTGCATTTATGAAAAATCGATTTATTTTAGATAATGTTGTGTGTGCTTCTGAGATTATTCATTCAACCAAATGCAATAAGAATAAGGGTATTATTCTCAAAATAGATCTAGAAAAGGCTTATGACAGGGTTAACTGACAATTTATGATTGAGATGCTTAAATTGAGAAATTTTCCAGAAAAATGGGTCCTATGGATAAAGTCACTGCTGGAAGGGGGGATGACTTGTGTCAATATAAATGGTAGGTTGACAGAATACTTTGAGGTTCATAGGGGATTGAAACAGGGGGATTCACTATCCTCATTGCATTTTAATTTAGTGGCAGACACATTAAATAGTCTATTAAAAAAAGCAAGAGATCAGGGATTATTACAGGGCCTAGGACCTAAATTGCAAAATGGTTGGAAGATAATAAATCTCCATTATGCTGATGATACCATTGTTTTTTGTAATGTAGAGGCAAAAGAAATGCAAACAGTGAAATGGATCTTTGTGGCCTTTGAAGCTTTAACAGGGTTAAAGGTGAACTATTCAAAGTATGAGGCTTTCCCTATAAATGTGGATCATGAGGCTGCAACAGGTTTGGCTAATATTTTTGGTTGTCAAGTAGGAAAGTGGCCAATTAAATACTTAGGGATTCCAATCCATTGGAGGAAAACTAGATATATTGATTGGATAGATGTAATTGAGAGATGCCAAAGTAAATTACAAACATGGAAAGCTAATTTCTTGTTATTAGGGGGGAGAATTACCCTTATTAATAGTGTCCTCTCTGCCCTACCTTTGTATCTAATGAGTTTTCATGAGATACCAGCTAGGGTTAGAGTAAAACTGGACCAAATTAGAATGAAACTGCTTTGGAATAGAGGGAAAAAGAAAAGCTACCATCTGTGTAACAAGAGAGATGTTTGTAGACCCAAAGATCAGGGGGGGCTTGGGATAACTAGTCTTAAGGAAATGAATATTTCATTGCTTTGTAAATGGCTATGGAGGTTGAAAAACCCAGAGGGAGAAGGCTGGTGGAAAGAAGTATTAAGAGATAAATACAAAAAAAAAGCAGTAAGAGTAGATGGTCTCCTTTCTGGCAAGGCATAGTGAAATTCAGCAATATAATTGAAATTAACAAATATGTGAGATTAAGCAATGGTGAAAATACACAGTTCTAGACAGACAAATGGCATGGGGATTTATCATTCCAAACAGAATTTTATTCATTGTATCAATCTGCTCTAACCCTGATGTTACAGTTGCTGAAGTCTTTAGAAATGGATGGGAGAAACTTTCATTTAGAAGACAATTATCTAGGGTACAAATAGAAATGCTGAATCAGGTTAAAAAAAATTGCAATGGAATATGCCAAGATAAGAGGGGAGAAGGATGTCATTTTATGGCAAAATAAAGAGATAAAATTGAAAAAATAAAGACATCTATATATGGGTAATGGATAGAGGGGTTAAAGGAGTACCTAGCTCTCTAATCTGGAAATTAAAAATACCCCTCAAGATAAAAGCATTCCTCTGGCTCGTGATAAAGAATAAAATTTTAGTCAGAATGAATCTGACAAAAAGGGATGGGAGGGTGATGTTACATGCATTTTTTGTAGTGCAAATGAAACTATTGAACACTTATTTTTTCAATGTTGTAGGATGCAGGGGTTTGGCAGGTGATAGCTGAGTCTTTGCACTTTACAAAGCCATATAATTTGGAGAATTTAGGGTATTATATAGTCACACATAAGAATTTGCAAGTTGCTGCAATAATCAGTGCAGCAGTGATATGGATATGCTGGACATACAGGAACAAAGTGTGCTTTGACAATGTTAAATCGAGTTCAGCTCAAAAATTAATGCTAGGAATTGTGGTTTTAATTAAACATTGGTCCAGATTGACTAAAGGGACTTTAAATGCAGATCTAATCAGGTGGGTGAATCAGATGAAGCAAGCTATCAGTGTGGATGAAACTGAAGAGAGCATGAGGTGCAATGGGAATGAGCATGGTAGAGAATGGAAAATGATACGGCAAGGAGTCCGGATATCAAGCTGGGCACATCTGATGGAGGCTGAAACGACAGGAGGGGTGCAAGCTCTGGCATGATATTAGGAATCAATTTTAGTTTGAATTTAGTTTGGTTAAGATGTAATAAGCAGGCGTGGAATCTACTTAAATTGATACGCTTTAACATTTTGAGAAAAGTTGATGAATATAGTATGGATATTAGATGATAAGGGAGCACCGATACCATGAGATAGGGGGTACCGGTGCCGGTACATGTTAACTGCAGAAGGCAGTTTGGTTCGTATTTGATTATAGTTTGTAACTTCTTTTTTAATAGAAAGGAAGTGGTGAGCAGAAGCTCACTTATTTCAAAAAAATATATATATATAATAACTTAACAGGAGAGGTTAACTATTAAATTCGACTGTCATATGAGCCTTGATTAATTGAAGTGGACAAAGACAAAATAAATAAATAAATATATAAACCGTTGTGCATAATGTTTTCGGAACTAGTATGCACAACGGTTTATTTATTGAATAATAAAAAAATAATATAAATTCTATGGGTGTGTTTGGCAACCACCACTATTCCGGAATAGAGCTCTATTCCGGAATAGGGAGTGCCAAACATGTTTTCAAAATACAAGAATAGTGGTAAATTAGGCTATTCCGGTATACCACCATATAGATGGAATAGCGGAATACACTGTTTCGTACGACTAACTAATCAAATTTATTGTATTTTAATATTTCATCATTACTATTATTATTATTATTATTAATATTATTATTGTTATTATTATTTATTATTAGTATATAATATTTCATCATTATTATTATTTTATTATTATTATTTTATTAATTATTATTTATTATTTATATTATTTATTATTATTGTTATTATTATTATTACTTATTATTAGTATTATAATATTTAATCAGTATTATTATTTTATTATTATTTATGATAATTATTATTATTATATTATTATATTTTTTTTTATTATTCCTATTTATTATTATTATTATAATTTTATTACTATTATAATATTTAATCATTATTATTATTATTATTTTATTCATTATTATTTATTACTTATTATTATTTATTATTATTGTTATTTATTATTATTGTTATTTATTATTATTGTTATTATTATTTATTATTAGTATTATAATATTTTATTATTATTATTATTTATTATTATTATTTTTATTTTATTAGTATTATAATATTTCATCATTATTATTATTATTTTATTTATTATTTATTATTTATTATTATTTTTATTATTATTTATTATTAGTATATAATATTTCATCATTATTATTATTCTATTATTATTTATGATAATTATTATTATATTATTATTATTATTATTTATTATTATTATTTTATTAGTATTATAATATTTCATCAATATTATTATTTTATTCATTATTATTTATTATTATTTATTATTATTGTTATTAATTATTATTTATTATTAGTATTATAATATTTCATCATCATTATTATTATTTTATTATTATTTACGATAATAATTATTATATTATTATTATTCTTATTTATTATTATTTATTATTAGTAGTATTATTATTTTATTAGTATTATTATTATTTATTATTATTTAATATTATTATTATTATTTTATTATTATTATTTATCATGATTTGTTATGTTATTATTTTTATTATAATTATAATAATTCATCATTATTAATATTTTATTATCATAACTATCAATATTTTTACTATTCCAATTGACACTTGCCAAACGATAATTTTTCTCTTCAAAATAGTCAAGAATACCACTCTTCTACCACTCTTCCAAAATCACACTATTCTATTTTTACTATTTTAATTCCGCTATTCTGACGCTATTCTTTGATTTGCCAAACAGACCCTATATGTTCACACCGCATTGAGTGTTGTAAACGACACAATTAGTTTTTTTATGATCAAGAATAAAAATATAGAAAACATGAAAAAACAGAGCTAAAAAGTTTTAAAAAACAAGAAAAATGAAATTGTTACAATTCGGGTTAGTATTAATTATAACAAACTTAACTGCACTATTTCTGTTTGGTATTAATTTTTTGTGCAAGATAAATGAGAGTAAGATAAAGAAAAATTTCATAGGTTGGCAATGAGTTAATTCATATATACATTTAAAGAAATTTCGTTACAGAACAATGTCTTGTTATTTAAAATTAAATTAAATGTACTTATATTTAGATATCAAGATCAAAATACTGCTATTTATTATCATGTTTTGTACATGAACAAGTTTCAAACAAATATGAAACGGAAACGAATAAACGAAAAACCAAAAGAACAAATCAGGACAAATAAGTTGAAATTTAAAGCCGAAAATCAAATAGATAATGATTAAATATGTATCAAATAGATAAGTTGAAATTTTATGAAATGTTTCATGTTTTGTATCTTAATTTTATTTTGTTTGTTTTGTTCTAATCTTCGTGAGAATAAGTAGTACTTCTCTTGATTAATGGTTGTACTCAATACTTGCTTTAATATAGTTTATTTAACTTGCTTGTTTAATTCTCATTGTTTTCACTAATTTTTTATTTACAATTAATCGGTTTATAATTAAAAAGTTGTTCTGTTACTTTTATTTACTGAAATCCAATTGATCTGCTGATTTAGCTAGGTTAAGATGGCAAAATTGAATAAAATCTTGTGATTTGTAATTGATTTAGGTCTCTATAGAACCTAGTATTATCATAGAATGATTCTAACCAAAATTTAAAAATGCTAAATTAATTTTTAAATTAGTATTTAACATGAAACGTTTAAATATAAATGAGACACTTTAGGAAATATTAATTGACAAAATGACGAACTTACCCTGTAAAATTTAGTTAATTAGTTGAATCTAACACTAGATTATTTAATTTAGTTTGTAATTACCAAATTTGATTAGTGTATATTGCTTAAACTATTAGACTAATATTATATTTCATTAATTTTAGTTTTTAATCACTAAAACACCAAATAATAATACGGCTATTTTGTACTTGATATACTTTTTATTTATTAAAGTTATTAATTAGCATAGAACATAAATCAGTTAAGTAAAATAAAGAAAATTTAACCTTAAATTTTAAGTTGGGTAAACTAATTTTGATAGTGTTTAATATGAATCATAGATCTTATAGACAAATATAAAATTTTTATTTTCAAAATGAAATAACTCAATTCGATACTATGATTTATTGACCTTTTTCAAGGTGAATTAAATTGAAAATTTATTTTCATTTATCATTAATTGAGGTTAAATTTGAAATTATAAAATATAAGCACCAAAAAAGTTCAACAAAGAATTTGAGAAAGCACAAGAACATAAAATTGCTATTGGAACAATTATATATAGAACTATTTTTAAGCTTTAAACGATTGTAACTTTTGATCACAATTCAGAAAAATCGCAATATGATGCGTAGGTTGTGACAAAGAACCGTGGCTAAATGTGTTTTCTAAAAATATTGTATGTACCGCACTGACAACATAATTTTGGGCGATTTTGGTAGGACTCGAGCTCGCGTTCTGCGCGAAAAAGTTAAATTTAAATTTTCGTGTTATAATAATAAAATTATAAAAATCATTTAAATAATAAAAAAATAAAAGAGCAACGACAAAAAAAATTGCGAAAAAAAACTACAGTGATTTTACTGCAATTATGAACAGTAAAAACACTGTTTATTTCATGAGTATATTAGATTAGATTAGATGTGTGTGCTGATATATTGCAAAAAAATAAAAAACGCTAGATTGAAGACTCAGATAAAAGAATTGGTTCTCCAAGTTCTAATTTGCATTTTTCCGTTGCATCTTAATAACGCTAATGTAAACTAATTAAGAATTGTTGTTGATTATTATATCCAATTTATCCAAAAAAATAATAATAATAGTAGAGTGTGAGAACATGTAATGTCACAATACATCTATCTTTTATGACACTCTATGATTGCTTTCCAAATGAATATATATTTAATGAATTATATAATAAAATCCATCATTGTACTGTCGAATTATTAAGAGTGGAGGAGCCACATTGTAGGATTTCATATCCGCTGTTATTTGGAGTGAATAACAGAATTCTGTTATTTCATATCTGATTATTTATTTTTGATTTAATAAATAATTTATATAATACAGTGAATTTCGTACAGTCCATTTATATCGTCCGTATAGATCGAATCGTCAGCAGCGAAATAAAAGAACCCTCTTATTCCCTCGGAATAACAACAGATATGGACTCACATCGTAGAAGGGGACAACTGTGCGTCACCTCTAATTCAAAAAAGTTGCCCAAATGAACTTATTGTTAACACATTTAATTTTTTTCATTAATATGTTTCGCAGTTACATTTACTGTTACTATTTAATTTTCACAATAGTTATGTGAACCATTTTTAGAAAAAAAAACCACTAAAAAACATTATTTACTGTTTCAATCACTTCAATAATAATGATTATTTCGTTGTATAAAAGATATTTGTCCACGTTTAATTAAAAGATACAAAAACTAAATGACCATGAAAAAGGAACTTCAGCAAATGCAATTTTGTTTTTCCCTTTGACGGTAGATAATGATAAATCATAATCTAATACTGCAAGTATATACAAACATCAGTCAAATCTTAAATAGTGTAGTGGTAAGACACAAGACTTATATGAGTAAGTCTGAGATTCAAATTCCAACAGTGACTACTTTTAGGAAAAATTTCAAATTTATTTACTGATTTATCTGTAAATGTGTGTTGTAAGACTACAGACAATGAAAAAAGAGTATATACAAACACCGTTAAATTTGTGCAATGTTCACTACAGTAGCAATGTTTTTACTTTCTCCAAAAAAGAAAAAAGAAATGCAGTTACTAAGAATAGTGTAGAGATTTGCTGCAAATATTTCTATAAACTAAATGAGATAACACATCATACCAGTGGAATGATGCCAGAATTCAAGCTCAGGTCACTTGATGTGTTTGTTCAAATGCAGCCATATTTCCTGCTAATTTCTTTCGTGCTGGTTCCATAGAAATTAAATTTCTCAGTATATATAGCCAAAATTGGTACATCCAAGAATCATGAAAATTAAGTAAAATATAAAAATAATTAAGATTATATGTTTCCACCATTGTTGCGGTCTGTGAAGTGGATTGCGGATTATGTGTAATTATTTTTTTTACATCCAGTCATTGCAATAATAGTTAGTAAAATGTTCAGAGTCATGGTGTCATTAAAATGAGGTGTTGGATATATATATATATATATATATATATAGAGCAAGGTTAAAATAATATGCATAGTACATCCCATTTCATAATATGCATATATATATAGGTCAATAAATTGAGATTTAAGTTGCTCAATAAATTCTTCATATGAAAATATTGTAGGAAATCAAATTTCGTGATTTTTAGAGCTTTCTTGCTATTTTTGTATATTTTTAAAAAACAGTTCAGATTTAATACTACAAAAGTGTCATTTCTGAACTGCTTTTAAAAAATATCAAGAAAGCTATAAAAATTAAGAAATTTGATTTCCTACAAGATTTTGATATGAAGAATTTATTGAGCAACTTAAATATCAATTTAATGACCAAATTAAGTATAAATTGCCGCATAGTACGAAATGAAGTGTACTATGCATATTATTTTAGTCTTGCTCATATATATATATATATATATATGAATTAAGTTTTATATAATTGCGGATTATGAAGTTAACTGTTTTATTGATGTTGCAACTTGCAAGTAAAATGAGGTGTTGGATTGTTTCAATTTGGATGTACATTTGTCATTTGATGTGAGAATTTGATGCAAACATAACTGTAAGGTTGCGCTTTGATTAAATTAAATAAGAATCAGATTATGTTCTGTTCCGTAAGAATCTTTATTTAAACAATTATATTGCGATCGTTGATGTCGATGCCACATCAGACATCAGTTTATATTTGTTATTTTGTCTTAATCCTTTTGGATATTGCGTGAATCAAGTTTTATATAATTTGTTGGTTCAATTTTATGATGTAAATTCCCAAATTCGACTTCGGATAATTTAGTATTTTAAATAGAGGCCTGACATAAAATTACAAAATAAAGAAATTATTGGTGCTGCTGGTGGCCGCTAGTGTGTATGTTTATTTATAGTACCAAGTCAATGGCTGCTAAAAGATGTAATATAAAAATATTACTAAAAGAACTGTTGACATGATTTTTTTTTTCTATCCCACGTTCTATAGTTTTTGAGGGCTAAAAGATGTAATATAGAACGTTCTATAGTTTTATGTGCATATAAAAAGTTATATTTAATTTATAAGTTATTTATGTTTGAGTTTAAAAAAGTTTATATCGAATATACAAAGTACTTAATACTTTTTCTGATCCAAATAATACAAGAAAGATTCTAATATTAAAGACTTTCATGGAGAAGTAGAAGTAGAAGTAGAGTTCCCAATTTTTTATTTATAATAATATTATGTATAAGGAGGGATCACTTATCAAGATTAGTTTGACATTTTTGACAATAAAATTTCAAATTAATTAAATGTTAAAAAAATATAAACACATTTTAAGTTTATAAATTAGTTCAAGGAAAGCCTACCCATTGAAGACCAATTGCAAATAGGGGCTGATGTAGTTACACCCGAGGGGGCAAGTGCCCCCCCTGAAAAAAAAAATTGCAAAATTATTTAGTGTATTTGTGCGATTTTTCAATTTTTTTGCGAAATAATCATGTATATTTGAAAATCTGTGTTATTTTACATTCCCTGAAAAAAAAAATTATAAATCTTGCCTCCTCTGACGAAAATCCTGAATCCGCCCCTGATTGCAAAGCAGAGGATGTCAAACCGCGGGTTCTTGCGTTCTCTGTACCTCAAGGCATCCCGAAACACTGGAACACCTATTCCTATCTTGCCTGTTAGAAATAAAGAAATGTAATAAGGATAAATGCTAGGGACTAGAATGCAAAAGATGTAAAATAAATAGAAGTAGGTACCGTACCATGTACCAAACGGTAACATGGCAACGATAATAAAAACAAGAGAAGCATAGGTATAAAAGAGATGTAAGATTTAACAGAGATTAATTTTCATTGAATAGAAATAAAATATTGTCATAAAAATTCGTTCTAAGAAACTTTCATGGTATCAGAGCAAATCGATTCCTCAGAGTGTCTGTTCTTACCAGTTTTATAACCTCTGTTCTTACCAGATTACTACTATGCTCATCATATACCTTCCGCAACAGAAACAAGACTGAAAAACCATACCAAGCAAATTGATATAGCTGTACCAGAAGACTGGCACAGACCATACCAAAATACTGGCAAAAATCTGTCAGCCTTGTCCTGAAAAAAAAACCAGCAAAAGACCACCAAAAATCCTCAACGAAAACTTACCAGCAAGTCGAAAAAATCAGAAACTCTGACATTATTCCATCATGTCAGGTGAAACTGACCCAATTCCAGCAACCATAAACAATAACATAACCAATGTTGAGGTTAACTCCTCTACAATATCGATAAAGCTAGGCGACTATAACTTCCCACTGTGGAGCAGAGATGTCACACTAGCTCTTCATGAAAGGGAGCTATATGAGCATGTAACAGGAGAAGAAAAAAGACCTGACGATAAAAATCTTATCGAATTCAGACGGTGGAGAAGAAATGACTACAAGGCCATAAATCTCATACTAAGTTCAATGGAACAGAAAACCAAACATCTGTTTATGTTCCATAACTCCTCATTCGATCTGTGGAATGCTATCAGTAAACATTTCAGCAAAAAACATAACTTCTCCCACATTTACAACCTGAGAAGGGAAATCCAAACCCTCAAGCAGAATCAGAAACCCATGATCCAGTATATCGGAGACCTCAAGAGGAAATGGGAAGAACACAACCAGTATCGGGCTCCAACAACCGATCCTGCGATAATCCAGGAAAGAGAACAATAAATGCTATTTCAGTTCCTCTCAGGTCTCGACGATTCATATGAACAGATGAGGGCCCAGATACTATTTCTACCAGAACTTCCATCACTGGAAGATGCAATGGCACGGTTTTAGAGTGAAGAATCGAGACGGGAACTGATGGGCGGAGCCCATCCAGCGCCAGAGAAAGGCGAACACACATCAATGTTCTCAAACAAAGCCGAAGTAGTAACGGGAGTCACTCCCCAGCCAGAACGTGCAGGGATGGTCGCAAATCGGCCAAATTTCAGAGATAAAGGCAAGAATACTCGATTCCAGAACAAGCCGAAGAAATGTGACCATTGTAAGAAAGACGGACACGACAAAGAGGGGTGTTGGTTTCTCCACCCAGAAATCCATCCCAAATGGTGGATAGAGAACAGCGAAAGGGGAGAAAAAATAAAAGTCCCATTGAAATGATTTATGCGAACAAACCTAAATTAAGCCACTTGAAGGTATTTGGGTGTGCATGTTATGTTCATAACATGAAAAAGGATAAATTAGATCACACATCCATCAAAACTATATTTTTTGGGTATTCATCTCAAAAAAAGGGATATAAATGCTATGATCCAAAAAATAAAAAAATGTATATATCTAGAGATGTGACATTTCTTGAGAATGAGCCTTACTATAAAAATACTAGTGAGAATATGCAAACTTCAAATAATTTTATGGTTCCTACCAAGGCTAATCCAAATGTTGAGACTAGTATTATAGGACTTGAAGGTGTCACAAATGAGGGGGAGAACATAAATGGAGATGAACTTGGAGAACAAAGAGATATGAATTCGGGTGAGATTGAAATTGAACAAAATGCCGAAAATATTGAGCAAGAAGGGGAAGCCGAAGATATTGAAGAAGAAATTCCCTTGAGAAGATCGACTCGGTCACAAAGACCATCTACAAGGTTACAAGATTTTGTAACCTACAAGGTCCAATATCCAATTGAAAATTTTATTTCATATGAAAATGTATCTAAATGCCATAATGCATTTGTGACCAATTTGGAAAAAATAGTAGAACCCAATACCTTTGAGGAAGCCCAACATCAACCAAAATGGAAAAAGGCTATGGATGAAGAACTAAATGCCTTAGAACAAAATAATACTTGGGAAATTGTACAATTACCTAAGTATAAAAAACCCGTTGGATGTAGGTGGGTTTACAAAATAAAATACAATAGTGATGGCACTATTGAAAGATACAAATCAAGATTGGTAGCAAAGGGATATACTCAAACATACGGTATTGATTACCAAGAAACCTTTGCACCGGTAGCAAAAATGAATATCATACGGATTGTATTATCCATAGCAATAAATAATGATTGGAACTTGTACCAATTGAATGTGAAAAATGCTTTTCTTCAAGTAACACTTGAAGAAGAGGTGTTTATGTCCTTACCACCGGGGCATAAGAAAGAATATGATACTAACTTGGCTTGTAGGTTAAAAAAGGCTATCTATGGCCTCAAGCAATCACCAAGAGCATGGTATGACAAGCTATCTCAATTCTTAATTAATTGTGGATTTAAAGTAAGCCAATCCAATAATTCATTATTCTCGAAACATGAGAATAAAGATACTACCGTAGTACTAATATATGTTGATGACATTATAGTGACCGGAAATAATCATAAAAAAATTAATAGCATTAAAGCATGTTTAAAAAAAATGTTTGATATAAAAGATCTTGGTAGGTTAAAGTATTTTTTAGGAATTGAAATTGCACACTCTACCAAGGGTCTTTTTTTGTCACAAAGAAAGTATACTTTGGACATGTTAAAAGAAACCGGTAAAATAGGAACTAAACAAATATCTACTCCAATAGATGCCAATTGTAGATTAAACTCCGAAGATGGTGAACCAATAAAGAATATTATACAATACCAAAGGCTTGTGGGAAAATTAATTTATCTAACCGTAACTAGACCGGATATTTCCTACGCCGTAGGACAAGTAAGTAAGTTCATGCATGCACCAAGAGAACCACATCTTGATGCAATTGATAGAATTTTGAAATATTTAAAAGGAACACCCGGAAAAGGAATATGGATGAAAAATAATAATTCTAACAATGTGTGTGGCTATGCCGATGCAGATTGGGTCGGGAGCTTTGATAGAAAGTCAACAACCGGTTATTGCACATTTGTAGGCGGGAACATAGTCACATGGAAAAGCAAGAAACAAACCGTGGTAGCACGGTCAAGCGCGGAAGCGGAATATCGTGCTATGGCATCCACGGCAAGCGAGTTAACTTGGATAAAACAATTATTGGGAGATTTAAATTTCAAGGTTGAAGAACCTATGAAAATGTATTGCGATAACAATGCGGCTAGACATATTGCATCCAACTCGGTCTACCACGAACGAACAAAGCACATTGAAGTGGATTGTCATTACATACGGGAGAAGGTGCAAGCAAAAGAAATAGAGACACCTTACGTAAAAAGTCAAGAGCAACTTGCCGACATTTTTACGAAAGGCCTCTTACCGAGATTCTTCGATAATTTAGTTAACAAGCTTGGACTAATAGATATTTATAGCCCAAGCTTGAGGGGGAGTGTTAGAAATAAAGAAATGTAATAAGGATAAATGCTTGGGACTAGAATGCAAAAGATGTAAAATAAATAGAAGTAGGTACCGTACCATGTACCAAACGGTAACATGGCAACGGTAATAAAAACAAGAGAAGCATAGGTATAAAAGAGATGTAAGATTTAACAGAGATTAATTTTCATTGAATAGAAATAAAATATTGTCATAAAAATTCGTTCTAAGAAACTTTCATTGCCAATGCTCAAGACAAATCCGGAACACATGCGCTTCTCGGGCGACCGACATCCCGGATACAAGCATCGATCTTCTCCTTTCGGATAACCAATCGAGGTAGATCCGACCAAGACGGCTCTCAACTTTGGGACACAGGCGTACTGGCACTACAATGGATCATTTGGAAAGAAAAAAATCGAAGGATATTCTCACAAACCAGCAAACCATAGAATTTACTGGCAATGGAGATCAAACGAGATGCAACAAGATGGAGGGATCTATAATAGGATAGGAAAAGATCTATGTACAAATACGATTTCCTTTTTCTTTCTTTCGTCTTTCTACTTTCAATTGTAATAACTGATTGTAAATATTTTTTGTTTTAAATGATATTTAATCGTACCTGAAGTTCAATCAGTTATAAATCTTTAGCATTTTTTTCCAGCTTCCTTAGAGAAAATCCATACAATTATAAATATTATGAAACAAACAAAATGTTACAATCACTTAATGATCTGATAAATGTAGCCTAATATAGAAATATGTTTCAGATTTTAGTAAATTTATATCATATATGTTTGAAAAAAAGTTAGACGACCATCCTTTATATGTACGTTTGTTTTTAATTAATATAAAATAAGCATGTTCATTTAAATCGTGCATATATTATATATGCTGTTTAAATATTTTAAAATGGTCGAGATTTGAATTGGAAATCTGAACTGCGCTATAATAAAAACAACTGAGAATTTGTATTTAATACTTACATTTTTTTACTGATAATAAATTTGCGGATCATGTATCATAGAGGATATGGACGTGTGATAAAATCAACCCCAAATTAGATCTATAGAATGCTCCAATAACTATCAATCTATAGAATATTGACAATAAATGAAGCGAAATCTTTTGAAATCAGTTTTTTTTTATTCATCGCCGTAGGCTTACAACACACCCACAAAAAATTTAGAAAATAAACTTGAAAATCCCTCTAAAATAGTCCTCTACTGGGGTTTGAACCACAAACTTTTTCATGAAGGTCTTGTGTCTTACCACTATACTAGATATGACGCATCGTTTATTGTGACTCTTTTCGCGATTATCAATTATTTTGTAGGGTACTACTAAGGAGTTTGACCAAGTAAAATCCCTAAATTTTTTTATGCAATTAAGGAGGTCAATTACTTGACTTCAATCATAAGGAAGTACACAATAGAAATATAAGCCCCAATAATTAAATTACCTAATTTAATCTTCATCTTAGTTAGATGCTTGTCACAATCTAACCAATTCTCCAATCAACACCCACTCATATATTCTATATATTCTATGAATATAACTAGCTAAGGACCAGTGCTAATGAATAACATTTCTCTTAATTATTTTTAAACATCAAATTTTTTGTTTTGAAGATAAAGTGAAGCAGCATAAAGTAAACACCGAATCACCTGGAAAAACTTAATTGCCAATATAACTAGTGAAATGTTGTAATGTGAAGAAGGAAAAAGAAAAAAGAAAAAGAAAAAACACTATACTTTAAAAAAAATGGCAGGAAGAGATGTAGAGGGCATATTGGTATAAGAATCACAGTGAAAATCAAATTTAAAAATAAAAATAAAAAGCCTTGTAAAACTCTTGCTTAAGCCCAAGCCCAAAATAGAGGTAGATTGATCATAAGGCCCAATATTTTTTAGGCTTTTGGGGAGCACAAATCAGAATGTAGTTCCTTGTTAAAAATAAAACGAACGAAAATGGTTGCTCCAACTCGCGAAGTATTTTTTTTAAATGATAGCTTAGATCTGTTGCAACTTATTAGCTAAAACAAAAATATTTTGTGGGGGCAAATATATGCGAGTTCATATCTCATGAAATATTTTGTATTACGAAATAACAATCAAATACTTCGGATAACTTCGAGATTCGCATGCACAAATCTCAGAATTGTGTAACATGTTATTTTCTCGAAGTTATATGGAGCTTAATGAAGTTATATCATATATGCAGTATTACAATTAGGAGTCTTCTCTTGTTCAATCAAGCTGAAATTTACTTTGAAATAAACCCCAAGATAATAATATTATTTTCAAGGAAAAGTGTTGATTATAAAACTGAATATAGGACAAGAGAGGAGATGGGGAGGCGTCTTCACAAACAGCAGCATGGCGATTGGACAACCCTAACCCGCCGTCATATCAAAGCTCCTACCGCTAAACCATACATACCCTTTTCCAACCCAGCCTCCCACCTACCCTACCTATCTTATAAAGCTACCCGACCTATTATAGGTCACTACTTCCCTCAACAGTCACACCACTTCGCGAAAACCAAGACCTTTACTAAAATCCCATCTCTCCCCACCATGTCTTCTTCCCAGCACAGAAAATCAAGCTCCCAAGCCAATAGACTTGACCACTCAACATCCAACACCTCTTCCTCCAGCCGTAAGCTACATCAGACATCAGCGCCAGGCTCATCCTCGTACAGACATGGAAACCATCGTCACCTCACCACAAAGTCAGAGTTCAAGCCGATGTCTCAGTCTGAACTTCATGCTCTGCTCAAATGACTCCCCTTCCCGCCTGACAAATCTCACCCGGCATGGAGAGGCCGCTGCTACGACTACTTCATGGTTGGGCACGAACCGGGAGCCTGTGCAGGTTTCATGGTCTGCCACAAGTGCCGCAAATACGGCCACAAAGCCCGGGACTGCTCAGCTCCATCTGTTGGCGGCTCAACCTACCGGCCTCGAGATCTTATCCCTCAGGAGCCACCGGGAGATGCCTCAATGCCATCCAACAGACCCTCCACCGTGTTTGCTCATGTTCATGAAACGCCAAACATAACTAAGGAAATTGCACGGCTGCGCCAAGGCATAGTAATCGATGCTCGCCTCTTAGCCACGCACCACTCAAGGACGGTGATGGTTGTTTTTCAGACAACATCAGGTTCAAAGATGCAAGCACAAATATCTAAGGTTGGGGAGCATAAATATCTGTTCATTCTGCCGGATGATGTGTCTCGGGCAACCTTCATGGCACAGCCACACCAGAGGCTGATGGATGAGGGGTACGTCTGGTATCAATGGTCGTCGAGGGTAAATGGTGCAAAGGCTAACCTTGATTATAGAGTGTGGCTGAGACTGCACAACCCACCACCCTTTGCATGGTCCCTAGAGCAACTTACATACGTGACATCGAGCTTTGGTCTGATTATTAACCATGGGCGCCTAGACAACAGAGTGTCAATCGAACATATTGACATTCTGGTGGCATCGCCAGACTTGTCAGTGATTCCCAAATCTGTCTCGTTTTTCCTCCTCGGAGTTGCATCAGTCATCCCGATAAAGGTATTGGGTTGGACTAGGAACCCCTTCCCCTTTGATGTCCCGACGAACACAACGCCATCTGAAACGGTTTTTCATGAGCGAGCCGAACATCTGCTTATCCTCCAAACAGACAAGGGACGTTCTTCATCATCAGATGAGGACTCATCGGACAGAGCGCAATGCAACAATGGCGCTTTTGTCAGGGATCACCCGCTGGACCTTCTTCTAGCAGACATCGGAGATTGGGCTTGTAACAAGAAATTCCTTAGGGAATTGATAGAATCGGCCCCAATCGACTCGATGAAAGCATTCGTCCAATGCCTAGTTGAAAACTCAGATCGAAAAGATGCACAGGACGATTCGAACATGAAACAGGACACCTCCAGGTTCCAGCGAAATGGCCACCAGTATCAAATTCACAAGCCCAGGAATGAGACAAATCCCCCAGCTGCAAAACGGTAGATTTCTGCTAAAGAAACTTCCATGCCAGAGGAAAAAAACAAAAAAGAGGGAGCACAACATCTGACCAGACAGCGGGGTCCAGCTAATCAAAGAACAGAGCTAATGTTCAAAAATACAGGGCCACACCAGGAAATTCACGGGGACCGCCTAATCACATGGAAACTAACAAAGAAAATTTGGATCCTTAAGGATATTTTCAAAAGGCCTGGTAAGGAAATTTCCATTGAACAACCTCAGGAAAAAATACAAAGGCCCAAACTCTTCCGAGCCCAAACTCATGGCAGCCGCTATTAAAGCAGCTCGGCCCAATCCAGTAGCCAAATCACTGGATATGGATGCCTTTTTGCCTCAAGAGACGCCACTCTGTGAACCCCTCCCGGCCCAATCGTCGGGAATTAAGCTGCTGGGCCCAATCGAAACCTCCCAACCCATAGACTGCACTCCAAACTCTCTCACTATCGGCCCAGCAACCCAGACAGAACCCAACGCCTCATACCTTTCCCCGATGCCAAGCTACCACATTTCAATCTCTACCACATGCCATCCAGCAGTCGAGGACAGCAAACCATCACCAAACCCGCCCAGCCCACCACCGCCTCAACCTAACCCGGCCACGACCATCACCCATAACCCAACCCCAACCAACTATCACAACCCCATCCCAACCCCAGCCAGCTCTCTCGCTCCCAACCCAACCTCAGCCAACTTTCCCAACCCCAGCCCTAACCCCAACCTAACCTCAGACGCTGCCCCAATACAAGCAGACGTGGGTTCTCAGGGGTTGATGCTCGAGACGCTCCACCACCCCTCAGCATTAATCGATCGCATCAGATCTCGGTCGATGCGCAAACCATTGACAGTAGCGGACTCCCAGCCAGCAAGGAGAAGCACACGCAACTCTAAGATCCCATCCCATCTGTCGGGAATGATCCTAACCCCGGCCAAGAAGAAACTGCGGGCTAGGAAGCAGATCAACCACCAGCCATACAAGGAGAAAATCAAGGACTTGCTTCGCTGTCTAGACCAGGAAAAGCTGCGAGAATTGCCTCTCCAAGAAAAAGAAATAGATGGCCTTAGAGAGTATGTCCAAATAGGGGAATTCTCGATGGAGGCATTTGAAAATGCCGATGGCACCTTTGATGTTGTTAAGGCATTTGCAGCGCTGGACACAGACCTTACTCCGGCTGAACCAGCAATCCAAGGGAACGACCCATACCTTTGTCTTCTTGAGGGGAGCACATCAGAACCCCAAGCAATGATCATTGATGATGAGGATACAACAATACTGGATGAGGTCGACTATGGTACAGAGGATGAGGACCTCCTCTGATAGGTGCTGATTGAGCACAGCCAAGGAAGCTGATAGACCAGTCAGGCATTAGGTCTTCTTTTTTATTGTTTTTTGGTAGTATCTAAGGAATTTTGGTAGTATAGTCAATATGACTTTCTTGGTTTTATATGTTATCAATCACTTCTTGGAATGTAAGGGGTTTGGGTAACCCACAAAAATGCAGAATTGTTCGGAATTTGTTAAGGAATCAACAGTGCAAAATTATATGTTATCAGGAGACTAAGTGGAATGATACTGATTATTTTAAAGTTAGGGAAGCTTGTCTTCGTAACTTTCAAAATTTCCACTATAAAAATGCTTTAAACACAAAGGGTGGCATTCTAATCGCTTGGGTGAATTCTATTGTACAACTTAGAGCGTATGATCATTCTTTCTCTTGTACGGTTGTACTAAGACAAGGATCTCTGACATTCATGCTAACAAATGTCTATGGACCAACGGACGATACACTAAAATTTCAATTTCTAAATGAACTGAGACAAATTAGATCCTTAAATAATATTCCATGGATAATAGTTGGGGACTTCAATCTACTTCGAGGACCATCTGAAACAACGGGAGCAAACTTTAATCTTGGAACGCCACTAGAGTTCAATCATTGTATCGAGGATCTATCACTAGAGGAGGTGCCATTACTGACCAGGAGATACACATACTCAAGAAAAAGACTCACTCCGACTCTATCCAAGCTAGATCGGATATTCACCTCTAATCACTGGAATAACAATGGACCTTCTCCGATTCATTTCACCTTAAAAGATATGCCTGCACCGGTTTCAGACCATGCCCCACTATTACTCACGATCACATAACTAAATCCAAGGAAACAAAAATCATTCAAATTCGAGAGATTTTGGCTACGATTTCAAGAGGCAAGGGACATAATAGAGACAGCGTGGAATATACCAAATTCTTCCCACATATCAGCCTTAGATTTCCTTCGGCGAATAAGCTCAACGAGACGAGCACTCATTTCATGGGCGGCCAAAAAATTCGCAAAAGTGCCGACACTACTAAGTCGCACCAATGAAATTATTCAGACTCTTGATAAAGCGGAAGAATATCGCAATTTACAACCAAGGGAACATAAGTTTCGCATAGACCTGCGAAAACACGCTTACGAGTTAGCGCTTATCCAGGAAAATAAATGGCAGCAACGCTCATCTGTTCGCTGGTTGAAACTAGGAGATAATAACACTAAATACTTTCATTCAGTAGCCACAAAACGACTCAAAATCAACACAGTATCGCATTTACAAGTGGACGACAACTCATTGACTGAGCCTATGGCAATAGCGGATGCCTTTTCCAAATACTTCAAGGACATCATGGGCACCAAAATACAAGTCAATAAGATTCCATAAGGACTAATAACTAGCGTGCACGTTGAGGAACTCAGTCACCTAGCTGACCCATTCACACCAGGAGAAATAATAGAAGGGGTCTTTTCAGTGGCCAAAGGAAAATCATCGGGACCGGACGGATTCCCGTCCGAATTTTTTCAACAATATTGGGACATCGTCGGTCCGAAAATATGTCAACTAATGACTTCGTTTCAACGGAATGAGCTAGACCTATGGAGACTCAATAAAGCGACGATAACACTAATACCTAAAACTCTAGATGCACACAAAATGGAAGATTTTCGACCAATCAGTGTCATATCAACAATAGCGAAAATCATTTCCAAATTACTGGCTACACGCTTGCAAAAGGTGCTCCCCAAATTGATCTCGAGCACCCAAACTGCCTTTGTCAAAGGACGCAGTTTGATAGACACCTTTCTTTTAGCAAGGGAGTCCCTCATACTAAGGAACAAACTGTCAACTCCTTCATTAGTCTACAAGGTTGACTTTCGAAAGGCTTTTGACACGGTATCCTGGGAATTCCTCCTGGATCTAATGTGCGCAAAGGGCTTCCCGAATGAATGGATCACCTGGATCAAAAACATTATAATTTCTTCATCATCAACAATTTGTGTAAATGGCATTACAGGACCAGCATTCTATCACCAAAGAGGAATGCGCCAAGGAGACCCGTTATCACCAATGCTATTTATTTTGGCAGCAGACACCCTCCAGGCATTACTCGATAAGCAGCACAACACTTTATTCGTCACCATGCCAGCAATGGGAACTAATGCTCTGCAATTCGCAGACGACACACTAATAATCTCTGATGCGCACCCGTCAAATCTAAGGAAATTGAAACAGGTGTTACAAGACTACGCCACCCTTTCGGGACTAGAAATTAACCCAAGCAAAAGCACTTTTGCTGCGCTAAAGGTACCACAGGACACGCACAACATATTCGAGGATATACTGGGATGTCAAGCGAAAGCGCTTCCCATAAAATACCTAGGCCTACCACTAACGATTAAACGCCCAACAAAGGAGATGTTCTTACCTATTCTGACAGCTATCCAAGATAAATTAAAGTGTTGGAAAGGCAAATTACTATCCAAAAGGGGACGCCTGATACTGGTTAACTCGTTCCTTAATGCCCTTCCTCTGCAATTCATGCAGGAATTCTTGCTACCAAACTGGCTCACAAAGCACATAGAACGATGCAAGATGAGATTTTTTTGGAAAGGAGATATAAGATCCGAACAAGGGGGATATTGGGTCAACTGGCCTACAGTATGCCTACTGAAGAGGAATGGCGGTCTAGGCATTTTGGATATAAAAACACTGAACATATCATTACTTCTGAAATGGATTTGGAACATTTACAACCTACATGGGTCGCTGTTTGCATCCTTCGTTCGCACCCATTACAGCCTCCCCTAATTTAATGACCAACCAGGTCACATGGAGCCCCTTCCATCTTTCTTTCTGCGATCGTTATTCTCGTATATACAATTTTTCGCACTTCTACCATCCCAAGCGATAATGGAACAATACAATGGATATGGACGTCAACTGGCAAATTCTTGACCAACTCGACATATAGAATATTGATTGATCCGGGAATAGTAGCATATTCATCCAACCTTATATGGAGAACAAAGTCACCTCTAAAGGTTAAAATCTTTGTATGGTCGTTACTCAAGGATAGACTACCCACCAGGGACAATCTCCACGGAACGATTAGTCAGCATGAGGAGAAATGTGTAATGTGCAACACGGAACTAAGGGAAACATCAGTACATCTATTCCTCACGTGCCCACTCGCGACGCGTATATGGAACACACTATCAACTCACGCATGTAGACTCAACAAAGAGTCCATTTCAACCTTCTGGATTGACGGCAGACAAAATTTATTAGACCAAGCAAAGCTTGCTTGGGATACGCTACTCCATGCAGCCCTTTGGTGCTTATGGAAAGAGCGCAATCGCAGATCCTTCGAAGGAATATCTCGACCGATGGATTCACCGAGTAGGGAGATCACAGGGAATATAGGAGCCTGGAGTTAGGGTTTTTTTTTCTGTAAACAAATTGTTTGCAACAAAATTATAGTAGACTATTGTCTACATTCAAAAAAAAAATAATATTATTTTCTGAATCCTTTTGACAAGCAATAAAGCCAGAAAAGATGTAACTTAAGATGTAATTTCTGTGAAGTGTAGGTGCCTTGTGGTAAATATTAATCAACCCAAGAATGGGTCAAGCCATGGTCAATGGTGAAGTATCATACCCATGTTCCCTCACATGGCCTCTTCCCTTTTAGCATACTTCTTTTAGCATGCCAACCTGTACGCATAATAAAAATACATCAATGCACATAAAGAAAAGCGTCACTTTACTGGGTTAGCCTAGCAAATCTTCAAGTGCAAGTGCATTTACAGTTGCACAACCACCTACTGTGTGTTCTCATGGTGGAAACAGGTTCTTCTATGGCGATTCTGTGTGTGTTAAAATAAATGTTGCTATGATTTGTCGAGTTCATGAAAAGAATGACTACATATTTTATCTATTTATTAACAATACTTATATTGATTGGGGTTTTGATAAAGTATCGTCTGCATTATATGCAAAAGAATATCTTGTTGCACAAATAGTAGCCAAAAAAGTAGCCACAAAATTTACAAAGAACATGTGTCTAATAACCGTGAGAATTTCAAAGGAGATCTAGTTATCTTATTCAAAACATAAACAGGTCTAAGAGAAATAGTCATGATATATTTATCTTATTAATTGAGAGATTAGAAAATTATGAAATGTAGTGTTATTACAATTTAATTAGGCAGCAAATCTAGGTCTACTCACACTCAACATTAAATAGGAGGAGGTCAAAAGAAGAAGTGGTATATATAAAAAAGATGAAAAATAGAAGTTAGCACCCAAAGAGAGCTTTAGTCATAACATCCTGGCGACCTCAGTTGCACCATGAAAATTCATGTCAAGATGACATTTGACAGCAATGGCATGAAATTTCACTTTATTTAGCATATAATAGACCAGGAGTAAATAAAATAATCCGAGAAAATTGACAATGCTCATGTTGTTACTACTTATGTTAGTAGAGAAACCAAGAGGATCGAAGTAAGCAAAAATTAAAAAGGATGCATTCAATTGTCTCGGGGAACCAATAAGTGAATTAACCAATGAATAAAATGAAAAAAATAAATGAAGATTATGTTCTTTTATCAGTGTTCAGATGTGCTGAGCTTGATCCAATCCCGGTTGTGGTCATGTTGCTCAGAAGACCTGCATATGCATCCAGACAAGCTTCTTTTATTTACCAGAAAAAGATTCCACATTTTCAAACATAGGCAATACTATTCAAATATTTTCACCTAAAATCAATCATGAGTAATACAAACATTGCATTAGTGCTACTGTACATTGAAGATTGAACAGTCACAATCATTCAGCCGTTTAATCAAATTGTATTGTTGTTCCCAGTAAATATCACAGAATCATTTTTAACTAACCTGGGTTGGAAGATGGTACTGGAGACGGAAGAGAGGCCGAACCGAACTGCTGCTGAGACAAATATGGATACTGGAGCATCTGAGCAGCAGCATATTGGGACCCATACCCGCTTTGTGCTTGGTTGCTTTGTAGAAGTTGTGAATAGTAAGCAGGGTTGATATTCTGGTAAACTCCAGGCGCTGCAGCTGCATAGTATGCTGGGACCTGAGCCTGTTGTTGTCCTCCACTGCTACTGTACAAGTTTCCATAGTAGCTCTACAAAAATATGGCTTTGTAGTTAGGCTGATTGATTTGTATATATGTGAATTGTGATCAACTAATGTCTCTTCTGGATGATCATTACATCATATTTGTATTGTCATCATATTATCTCCCAGTCATTCAATAGAAAAGAATAACATCAATTCAAAATTACATATTTTTAAATAAAAGTGAATCACATAGTAGAACGTTGGTAGCAAATTAAACAAAGGTAGGTACATGATACTAAATAGTAAAATGAATTGCAAGTCACTCTTATTTTTCCTATACTTGCTAAAGTTTCATTAGGAAACATGGAGATATGAGAAGATTTGTGAAGATAAAAGCAGTTACCATTGGGTACATATTTTCCTGTGAATAGGTACCCCCGGAGTACCTAAGAAAATATGCAAGATAGAGATGATTAGTATAAAATGTGTGTGCCTCAAAAAACAATTAACAAAAAACAAAAAAGAAGGAATGAAAATGTGAGATTAGATGAAATCTCAAATTTCAACATAAATAGATTGCAAGTAGTTCTAACTTTTTATAGAGAATATTGTAATTTGGCTATACCCGTAGTAGTAGGGAAATGGGTATTGACCATTTTGTTGCATGTAGGAGCCCACAGCAGCGGATCCTTGGTACATTGACGGCGGGATGCCAGACCCGATTGGCCTAAGCCTCATCATACCTGAGATGAAACAAAATAACAACTAAGCCAACAAAAGGCAAAAAGGTATCATGTATGTTAGGTCTTAGTTATATATATGAAACACAAAAATGAATAAAAGGATGATCGTAATAATGCTTATTAATTACCGATTTGAGGCACATATGGAATCTGTTGTTGAGCAGCCCCGAAAGCGGCTAAGTTGCAATTGGCTCTCCTGCCATCAATCACAGGTGTTGGATCTTGCAATGCCCTGAAGGCAGACTCAGCATCCTTAAATGTCACCTAAATTAAACGAGAAAATTGATTTGAGCTGTTTGATTGAGAAAATTTAAAGAAAAACAGAAAAACATAATAAATGTATCATGTACAACAACAACAACAAAGCCTCCCAAACAAGTTGGAGTATGCTAAAAATTAAAAAAGTAAAAATGAAACTCAATAGAAGTGAATAATAGCAATAATAACTATATCAGTGTATCATGCATGCATATTATATTATTTTTATTTTGTGATTTTATATATGATTTGAAATAATAAGATATTGCTGAAATGCTACTTTTGTTCTCTTCAAATATCAACAAAAATACTTATCTGTCAGTAACTAACCCTAGTTAACTTTTAAAATAAGAAACCTAACTAACTAATTTGATAAGGTAAAAACTTTTGAGAACAGTTTCAATAATGGCCACAATTTACATAACTAAACTGCACAAAACATTACTAATTATCGCTTTTTATCATTATAAATTGCTTTTAAACTGATGTTATTTTAAATAACATAAAAATGAAGCAAAATATAAATATGTATAAATACTATACAACTGAATTATCTGCTGAGAAAGTGAACTTACAAAACCATAGCCCTTGGAGCGACCGGTATTCTTGTCAGTAATGACAACTGCCTCCATAATTTCCCCAAACTGTTCGAAATAACGGCGCATCGTGTCACGCTGTGTTTCCCATGGGAGGCCTCCTACGAAAAGTTTGGTGTAGGTTGTGTCTCCTGCATTGCCACTACTGCCACTGCCACCGCCTCCCATTAGGGTTAGCCGAGGCGGCGCAGCCATGCAAACGGAGAAGCACAAAAAATGGTTTTGAATTAGTAATTAGGACTAGAGAAGAAAGGAGAGGATAGGTTAGGGTTGGTACATATATAATTTTTTTCTTTAATGGTATCCCTCTTTCTCTCTCTTTATCTAACAAAGGGAGAATATTCACAATCCAGCTCTGCGTTGGGTTCATGCGAGGATGATCAGAGACATAGAAAGAGAGAGAGAGAGAGAGGAGTGGGAAGGAGGGAAAAGGAAAGATGGAGCCCACGACTAGCCGTAGAGAGGAAGGAGTATTGGCCTGATTAGAGCTGGCTCAACTTGGTTTTGTATAACTACTTTTAATTATATTTTGCAAACTTCATCTATGGCCCTCATTTTATTCGATATTATCTTCATATAATTGCTATGTGGTACTATAAGATAGACTTATGAAAACGTTTGCATTTCGATTCTTCAGTTTTCACATCAAAATCTTATTTTGATAGTAAATCATATATCGTCATAGGCGGATTCAGAATTTTCGCAAGGAGTTCAATTTACGATTTTTTTTAGAGAGTTCGAAATGATGTTTATTTTTAAAAAAAATTATCTTATATGATCATTTGTACAAAAAATATTTCAAATACATGGTCGTTTTTTAAAAAACCTAAAATATATGGTCTTTTTGAAAAAAAATTCAGGGATTCAGTTGCACCCCGGATGCGTGTGGCCCGCCACTGTATATTGTCATTTTTAGAGTTTTATAACAATTTTTAAATAATTTTTTTAAAGTGTCAGGTTTAATATTAGAGAATAACTTCTTTATTGTTATTTAAAAAAATATTCAAAAATAACTAGAAATCTTTAAAAATAACGAAAAAATTGATTTCCTACAAAGTATTGATATAAAGAACTTATTAGCCAACTCCAATTGAAATTTTGAGTTCAAAAAATTATAATCTGAAACGTTTGTATTTCGACCCAAAATGCAAATATTTCACAGAAATTTTATGTACAAAATGCACTTAAAACTTATCATTTGCAAACTTCAGCGTAAAAAATAATATACAGTGAGAGGATATGTGGAAGAAATATAAAAAGAAGGGTTGAAGCGCATATATGTAATATAAGAAATTGAATATAAATGCATGAGATGGGGGGACCCGATTCCTCTACCGCGCGGTACCGACGGACCGCTCAGATTTACTGCGCTGTCAGCTACAGACGGTCCAGATTTGATTATAGGGGTCTGATATTAATAAGTTTAGCTCGCACGAATCTTCATGCAAATTAAAGACCGAGATTTACTGTGCGGCACGCACAGTGACGGTGCTGCGCGGTAGAAGATCTCGTTCCGAGATGGGGTTGGGCTGGAGCTGGAGCTCTGATAAATGCATCATGCATGGCTGGCCTATACCATCTTTTCTCAAATTAAAAATCCTACGTGAAGGCACATTTCTCATTTTCACATTAGCTTTTATTATTATTTTTATGAGTTGGCTTTAGAGCAACGATGCACGCCTCTTGCTTTCTCTCTATCTCTCTCTTTTGATAATCTCGATCGCCTGGCCAATTCTCACTCTGTAAACTCTCTAGATTGCCACTATGCAGATATATATATATATATATATATATATGAACATGCTAAATATACATATCTTTGTACGTAAAAGAGATATATACAAAAGCATGGCGAGTCAAAGTCAGACTAACAATTATGCAAAGAACAAATTCTATTGAAAATAAAATCAGTAATAATATTTATTGAATTTAGGCATCTTTTGATGTGAGGAAATAATTCTAATATTACTACTAAAATAAAATATTTTTTGCAAATCATGAGAAAGTCAGTTCCCTCCTAAATCTTTTTGGCTCTGTCACTGCATACTGAAGTGTTCAATAATAATTAATATTTAGATTTATAACAATTATTTATTCAAATAAATTGTGAGCTCGAGGTTGTGCATTTGTATCACACTTGTAAATTGTGAAACCTTTTTCTAATAACATCATACAAATCAACCTTCGCTATCGCAAAAAAGAGATTTGTCAACGGTTAAAAATCACATTGTCTAGCGATTATGCAATTGTTTGTGTCTAAGAGGTTGGTGAATGTATAAAGATTCGTTGGCAAATTGATGTTGCCGAAGAGAAAATAGTAATTTAATATTCAGGATAAGGCCACGGTTATTTAGTATATAACTGTTGCCATAGAGGACCTAAGGCAATGGTTGTTTATTAAATAATTGTTGTCTTATGTCTTTAATTTTTTAACATTTATATATGGTGGTTAGCCTCAAATTTTGCTAGCCAATATATGCCATTAAACTGATTATACGATCGCATAAATTTTTTGTTAAACACATGAATATATAACAAGATTTTTATTACAAAAATTGTCTCATTACAATCTATGATCACAATAAAGAAAAAAACAAGAAATAAAATGAAAATAAAACACTTAACTAGAAAAAAGACTAAAAAATAGCAAATCCTCTTAAAATGTGGAGGCTTTTGTTCCTTGAAAGTACTTTCTTCCCTCCAAAGCTGAAACTTCTGGAGGAAAGGATACAAAGATTAGTCATCCAACAACTCTCACAAGACGCTACTTACAAAACACAAAAATACAAACAAGTTAGTATTTTCTATGTAGTTGTCCAGTGAATGTCAAAGAAAAAATAAATTAAATAACATCTTCTTTAGGATGAAGCACATGAGTTTCATCAAGTATAGACATACGAGACTTATCAGGTCTCCATCGAGTCACAACATGTTCTTTAGGGTGAAATCATTATTTTGAATTTCTATTGCTGAATTCTCACCTCAACAGTCGTGCTTCACCTACAAAAATATTGTAATATAATTTTGATTAGAAGAGTTCACCATGTTATGCTATACTTGAATAATAAGCATAAACATTTCAAAGCACCAGCAGACAATTACCTGACGCAGGCCAGCAAGCAACAACAAATGACATAACCAAACATTCACAGAAAAAGCAAGCAAACAAAAAAGAGATAAAAAAACAGCAACAAAGAGTATACCAACAACAACAACAACAACAACAACAACAACAATATTTAATAAAATAAAAAAATTACCATAAGATAGCGAGAGGAGAAAAACACGACAAAGGTGTTGTAATTGAGACGTCAAATCCAATAAATAAAGTTTGTGGACTACGTGTTATATGATTATTATATCAAGTATTGTCACTAATATTATATTGTGTAATATAAGATATGCCATAAATGTGACTAATTAAGAAATGGCATAATACGTATTTCGCCAAGTTTTGAATATGATTACATATAGAATTAAAGTAATTTAATTATAATTATTAATGGACCAATTATAATTTATTTAACTAATACTGTTGATTAAAATAAGTGTCAAAATGATTAATGTATGATTTGAATCAATAATGAATAAGAAACAAATCACACAAACCAAAAATCACTTTCATTGTGGGCCACAATCAATCCATTGTGGACCGCAAGAAAGAGAAATTCAATGCAAAAACTTGCACTTCATTGCGGACCGCAATGGATTCATTACGAGCCGCAATGGGGTGTCATTGCAGGCCGCAATGAACTCGTTGTTGGTCGCAATGGAAGCAGTAAAATGTTAAAGAAATATGAGCTCATTGCGGGCCGCAATGAACGAAACTAGAATCTGCGAGACAGTCATAAACTTGCTCGTTTTGATTGATTCTTTCCTGGATTGACACCAAAGTCATACCATTCTTGTGTACACATGTATACACGGTTTGGAAATGTTTTAAAGAGAATATTGGCATCAAATAATCTCTAGAATATTAGTTATTAGTTACGGGATATGTCCAAGATACATTATCACAATATGTAAGCGTTGGGTCTCCTATGGATACAAGTGTTTTAGGTGTGCATGTGTTGCATTAGTATTCTCTCTTGCTCTCTCCATTAACAAAAAAATATCTAGATTTTATTTGTGAGTCAAATGAAAATAAAGAGCATCTGTGTTCCCTTGGAAGGATATGTTAGTGAGCATACCAAGGAATAAAGCAAAATGATTGCAGCAAGGCGCACACTTCTTCCATCAACGAGTAACTCGGCAAGATGGATAATAAGTTCCCGCTTCCGCTATTTAAACTTACTATCTTAGATCTTTGACACAGAGACTTGCAATTGCATAATTAGGATTTCGATTTTTTGGCTAATACCTAGCTGAATTGCATCCAATAAAAGGTCATCGACAAGAGGAGAAAACACAAGATCGATGGAGGACATGAATGATCTAGCAGGATCGATCATTCACATGTCCAAAGCGTCAGTGAGAGGCAAAAGAACAAGAGGTATGTGATAGAGATCGTTGATAACATCCACAACTCTAGCAAATCAGATAAGCTAGAGGTGTGAAGGCGGACAAGTGGGGAAGAGAGGGGTAGAGAAATATTGAGAAATTGTGGAGGCGGCCGGAGGAAAGAGTGAGAGAGAAAAGTCGTTAAGCGCTCATTGTTAAGCTAGAGTTGAGGATAAGACAATAGTTATTTTAAATAACCGTTGGTGTAGGTGGAGCTACGAAAATAGTTAATTTAAAAATCATTCCCCTAGAATTTTGACAAAAAGATCCTGAAAAGAAAAGACAACGATTATTTAAAATAATCGTTGGCGTAGCTCAACCTACGACAACGGTAATTTTAAATAACCGTTGCTGTATTCTAGATATTATTTTTGCACTTCTGCTGACGATATTTAATAATTTCTTCAACAACCGTTGTTTTATGAAGTTGCTAAATTTTCTTTTTGTTGTCGTGCTTAATACATACTAAGAATTCTTGAAAACAAAATTAATTAAAAAATCGAAAAGTACTCGTACCTATGTACCAGAAATAAATTCATCATTAATTTAAAAAGAGACAGCAAACAGGTGCATGATTTGCTAGGGAATATCATATGGTTGGGAGCAGCTTTTGTTTGGCGCTGTTGTCTTGTTGGCTTATTTGTTTGCAATCATGTTATGTTGTGTTGCATCTCCTGCACTTTTGCTTACAAACATGCTGGAGGGTAAACTCCATAAGAAATTATTTAGCTGATAAGGTAAGCTGACACAATCAAGTGACAAATAAAAAAATAGATAAAATACTAAATCTTGTTGAAATGATAACAGAAGTCCTCTGGTTAGGTCTATCAAATTGCGTATATATAATATTGTAAGTACTGTTTGCGCTACTATAATTTTGATTATTAACGTGGTTAGATATGTTTTTTTGTGTGGCAAAATTATCTCCACGGAATAAATTATGAACGGAAAATTGTTGTTCCTTTCCACGTACGGAAATACTCTTTGCTTCTACAAAAATATTTTTCTCTTTCACGGAAAAACTCTACTCACGAAAATACTCTTTTTTTTTAGCGGAAAAGTTCCCTCCAGAACTTCACATAAATTATACTATCTCTATTACTCTCTCTCTTTTCAAAAATTTCAACAAGTCATTTTCTCGTCCTCTTTCTTCCCTCTCTACTTGCTTTTGATTCCTTATCTTCATTTCTTTAGAAATTTCAACAGTTTCTTTCTCTTCCTCCTCCTCATCTAGCCTTAGAAATAATGGTAAAGACTGCTAGCTCTCTTTTTCTGCTCCAATCCATCTATCTAGTAGAGATTTTTGATGGAACAAAGAAAGATTTAGTGTCAGTGCTTATCTCTGCTGTAAAAACTTGTTTTTGTTAATGAATATTTTTGATATTTTCATTTCTGAAATATTTATCATAATAATGTTTATCTTCATATACAGATATCAAGTCTTGAAATTTTATGACAGTGTCATATTTTTGGTATTGCTTTGTACCAACTTCAAATTTTGAACAATATTTTATATGATGTAAAATTATATAGCCAAAATTTGGATAGAGATTTATTTTATATTTTGTGTAGTTTACAACATGTAAATTTTGATGCTACTTGTGTGTAATTGATTTTATGACAAATGAAAGCTGGTTAATAAAATTTGTGCAGCAATAGTAAAATTTATTGAAAGAATAATGATTCTACTAACAAAAATAATATATGTATTGACAGAAATAATGGTTCTACTGACATACATAATATATTAACTGGCAAAAATAATATTTCTATTATTCTTAACAAATGTGCAAATAAATAATAATTATGTTGACAATACAATTATTTTCGTGGTAATTTTTGAATTATTTATGTGGTAACTTTGGAATCATTTCCGTGCAAATACCATGAAAAAAAACAGTCGACCCCACAAGCAAAGTTATTTTTGTGCTTAGCTCCACAGAAAAAGAGTATTTCCATGGTATTCCACGAAAAAATGCTTTTCATGAGGAGAGTAGTTTCATGGATCCATTTGAAAGTTTTGATGCTTCAAAAGCAAGAAATAAAACAAAATTTTATTCATCTCAAAACAAATGATTTAGTTATTATAAGTGTAAAGACAATATTTATTTGCCTAAATAATTAGGGAATAATATTATACCTTATGATTTGATCTCCAAATCAAATCGAGTAGGGTTGTCTAGCTTAGCAACATCTTATTCCCTACGCCTTGTTTCGTTGGTTGTGCTTAATTAGCTCGTCAACTGTCGAGCCTCCTTAGGTATCCACCGAAAGATTAAAGAAACACTTGTATCTCTAAGGCTAGTAAGAGAACAACAAGTGGTACCTTAATCCTAGTTTTAAAACCTTCTTCAAAATTTCAGAAATTTTAATGGAGTTTTTGTCTCAACACATGAGAGAAAAATTGGGAGAGAGAGAGAGAGAGACAAATTTCAACCAAGAAATTCAAAGCTGAAATTCTGACATTTGGATATTAAATCTGCCATAACTCTTTGTAGGTAACTCCAAACAACTTCAAACATGAACCGCTGGATTCTAGACTCAAAGGGCTTCAATTTTCATAGGTCATATGTTCAAAATGGTTGAGGTTTGCCCTTTCAAAATCCTATTTAATGTTACCTCAAAAAACTGTCCAAAAGTTTCTCTCATCTTTAATGGAAATTGATTAAGTTTAATGATATACTTCAATATTTCTTTAATTATATCATTATTAATCAATTATCCCCAGTAATTTTATGGCCTATATTTGAGCTTTGGGCTTAAACATATTAATCATATTAATATCTAATTATGTTCACAACCCCATATATTAAAAGACCAACATATAAATTAATATCCAATGTTAATTTATATGAATCTCTCATATGTCAAAAGTCATTTAAAATATGTCACACATACTTTAAATATTACTAGGATTATTTTACAATATTTTCTTTTAATCTTTCATATGGCGTGATCCTATGGGATCCCATCATTATGGCAATGAAACTAAACATTTTAATTTCATAAATCAATGATACAACTAGCCATGGTATATTGATTACCCAAATGATGTAGATGAAAAAGCACAATGCAAATAATGATCCTGTAATATTAGAATATTATTGTGTCAATTCCTTGTCTCATGAAATCAAAATAATTGCAAGGTAGGAATGTGTCATCCTTGCTAATTATTCTTTCTTGATTTTCTAAAGTTTAATTATGATATGATTAACATATAATCATATTGCATGCCCATAATACAAACTTTATCAAGGGGCCCAGCGATATCATCATCTATATCATGTATAGAGGACAATGGTATCTTGATGCGTATAGTTCATCCGCACAAGTTATACACATTGCAGTAACTGTCTATATAACTCATAGTTAAAGTGAGCGTTGAACAGTACCAATGATGTATATTTCTCATGTAGGAAATATAAACATCTCAACTCTAGAATTCATGACACAAATGAAATATCAATGACACGTAACACAATCCACGTGATATTTCATTTTTGGGTCTGTATAGTGTTATACATCCCGATGTATACACCTGTGTGATTAGCATTGACAACTCTTTGTCATATGATCTGTAGAATGTGATCATCATCTAATCCGACACACTGATCTTATATTGGTCAATTAGTGTTCCTTGCTAATTACCAAGATCAAAGACTTTTAAAAGTAATTATATTTATTTCATTGGTGGAATTCTACAATTCAGATCATCAACCCAGATAATCCACAAAATATAATAACTCAAGGAACAAAATGATATAATCATTCACTAATAAACTAAATAATCAAATATATGATTTGGGTCTAGGACACCGACACTAACACCATTTCCATGATTGTTTCACGGAAAAGATACATTTTTCATCCTTAGTCCCACGGAACATCTGTTTTCCTTTCCACATTAATAACCAAAAATATGGTTAATTAGTGTTTCGATATTAATTAAAAAATATATTGTTAATGCACGTCCTTTTAACTTTCATGGGACATCTTGCTTGTAACTTTAGCGATGGTGTTCGAAAGTGACCAAGATCGTTTAACAAGATGCGGCATGTATTCCTAATTGCCTTTAAATAGATTAAAATCGTGTAAAAGTCTATATTGGACGTATTCTAAAAGGGAAATACTCATCCATAATATACATATATTATTTTATCAACTAATAGGGGCTTTAAATTAGAATTAACCAATTTTCTATTTGTTAATATACATATATATAACTATAAAATATAGACTTTATACATATTTAGTATTTACTAAACCTTTTGAAAATTACTAATTATTTATTAATACCACAATTTAATCTTAACTAAAATCCTTTTAGAATTTAAAAATTGTATCTCGTCTTTTATTAGTATTTACACTAATTATAGATATTAGACAAATTCTATATTAAGATAAAATAGTAGTAATTTTATAGCAAAATTAATTGTAATTATATATAAATTAATTATATATATCCTAAATTACAATTAATTTACAACTAATCCTAATTATATATATATCCCAAATTATAATTAATTTACAGCTGCTCCTAATGAACTTCATTGCGCTCGCAATAGACCTTATTTTAGTTCAATTTGGCTCTGTTCTGGAAATAAACTATTCTGGAAATAACTATTTCAAACACTTAAATTGTTGCATTCTTTCTTAAAATCAACTTTATTTGTACAAATAATTATTCTAAATATTAATAAACATAAAATTTCAATAATATCAATTTCAAATTTTCATAAAAAGTGAGGAATTTGACAAAATACGTATAATGTCTTGAATATTTTATCACATTGACGACATTTAGTAATCATGACATGTTTTGAATATTTCGTAATATTGATGACAGTACATGACATGTAGTAATCATATAATATGTAGTCCAAACATAATTTATTGGAATTGACGTCTCAATTCCAACATTCCTATCATTGACGCCCACAGAGCTGGATGTGTTCATAATGTCTTCGACATACAATAGTGCAAAAGATCATAAGCTGCTTTCATCCAAAAGACGCTATCCCTCAGTCTGCACTAGAGCACTCATGTCTCTTCTTTGGAGGTTGTCATTTTCCTCACCCGATGTATTGCCTCACCTCCTCCCGAAGCATCAGAAACTGATCATGCTTGTCGTGAGGAAATACATCGGGTTAAGAAGCGTGTCCACAGAGTCGAACATCTCACATGTTCCTTAAATATAGTGTTGCTTCATGTCTTTTCTCAATTGACTTAGAAAGTAGCTTTGTTCCTCTTGCAGTATGATCCCTTGTAGGTCAAATATAGTTCTCTTTAGAAAATTTAGAATAATTGAACTGCCTACTAATATTAACAATTAAATTAATTATCTATACATGATGAAGTGAAAAAGTGAAAATTTGTTCTTTTAACACTGCAAGAATGAAACATGCCTCCTTATTTTCAGCATCTGCACAATCATTGCAAAATTTGTCATCCGTTCTCTGTCATATACCATGTTGGGCATTTCATATCCAACGCTTTTTCCTCTTTGTCTGCATGGTCCTTTGACAATTCAAGTAATCTTTTGCATACGTAGAAACAAGAGACAACAACAAATAGAGTTAAATTAATAACCTAATGTGTATATATATAAATGTACAACTTCGGCCATAAATATGTACGTATTATCACAGTTACATGAACAAATTAGTGTGAAGTCCAAGGAGAGCTAGCTACATGAATAAATTAATATAAAGGATAAAGTATATTGATTAAGTCGACTTGAGGCTCAAGAGATCGGTAAAGGCTGAGGAGAGCTTGAGATAACTCGTGTGAAAAGCGTGATGATTAATTTGTCGGAAAGCAAGTCAAATCTCTAGTGTTCCAGTAAAGTTTCGTTTATTATTGTAAAAAATTAACAAAATTCATGTAATTTATTTTTGTAGTCCAATTCAATTCATATATATATATGCAATATTCCAGCAAAGTTTCGTTTATACTGACTATATTAGTACATTTTTATTTGAAGGAACAAAATTAGTTCGGTGTTAAGCATAAAGTTTTCTATCACTTACCAAAATAAACAAATAACAACAATGAGAAGTCAAACAAAAATTTCTGTTAGTACATTTTTCTTCTATTTTTGTTCAAACAAAAATATTGTAACGAGAAGGGAATTGTATTTGCCACTTAATGCAATGCATGCATTCTTGTTGGTCTTTTTAGTGCATACCTTTCGAAAAATCTAAACTGTGATTGTCGAGTCGATCGGATCCTTGCGATGTACTGAAAGTTTGTCGGAAGAAAGGGTCTCAAATGACGATGGCGACAGAAGAGAAAGTAGTGGAGAAATGAGAAAGTGTGTTGGAGTTTTGGAGAAAACAATGGAGAAATTACGGAGAAAGTGGGGATGATACTTGCGAGAATATTATATTATTCTTTAAGATTTTTATATTCTTTTTGTTAATTAATATCGAAAATGTTTTCTGGGAAGATGTACCGTGCAGCAGAAAATGAACGACCCAGGTCTAATAAACTGTAGGAAACGACCGGCTGTGATGTGATTCATGAGGATTGGATATTATAAATTGAGAATAGTACGAATTTTGATGTAAATAAAGGGCTCAGATTTTATATCAAAAGTGCACATGCATTGCTTAAAAGCGCTAATTGTTTTGTTAATTAATATGAAAGCCACGTTCTATTTTAAAAAAAAATTGTAACTAACTTGGTTTTAAAAATTGGACGATGGAAAATATCTCAAGTCAATTATAAAAAGGTATCCGTATCTTATATGATCATCTAATGATTTTAAAAGAAATGAGAGGCGCATATATACTTGAGCAAATTGGCATCCCGAGTTGTAACCATTTTTCTGTTAGTCCTGGACTGGTCTACTGGAACTTGAGGAAAAGGATACAATATTTTAGAAATCAGGAAAATAGGATAATGTTTCGTAGATATCAAATTTGATATCAACTATTGATAGCGATTTTATTATGCACATTTAGTTGAGTTATTTTGCACATTATTTGAATTATTATGCATTTAATACCATAACTATTTTAGTACAAAAAATCACATGTATAACTATTTCAATACAAATAATAACGTGCATAATAACTCAAATAATGTGCATGATAACTCCACTAAAGATACATAATAAAATCGATAACATGTATTACTATTTCGGTACAAAAAAATAACATGCATAACAACTCAAATAATGTGCAGGATAACTCAACTAAAAATATATAATAAAATCGATATCAATAGTTCGTATCAAATATACGTATCAGCTTCCAGAAAAATAATAATTAATTAAGGCGCAAGAGTCAATGTAAACTGTCCTAGATTGAAGAGCATTAGTAGTAATATAGTACCAAAATAACTACCAACTACCTCTGTGGCTCTGTCTCTCTCTCTCTTTCTCTCTCTGTGTATGATGATCTCTGACATAAATCAAAGGTTGCCGCTTTCAGTAGCACGGGCAAAGGAAGTTGTTGGGTTCTAAAGAAAAGGTAAAATAATTGTTCGACTTTTGAGAGCATTGTTATAGAAAGGTTCTCCGCTATTTAATGCAAATAACTTATCAGTAAACATACCCATAATTGGGTTTTGCCATTAGCAATATACAACTTTACCAGTAAAGTAATAAACACATCCCTGTCTGTAGGGCTGTAGGCTTATTTTTCCAGAAAATTTTCTATTGAATGTTTAGTTGGACAGAAAATTTGTGCAGGAATATTTTAGATTTGTTTGCAAGAAACTGCGTAGGTGACTGTAATTAAAACATAAAATGCCAGTACGGAAATTTAACTTGCAATTACTTTTTATGTTTAGTTGCGAGTACATTTTATATTTAATTGCAGACAATATAGTTGAGAGGATTTTCGAAGCTAAAAATGAGTCAATCATTCAACTTTGAGACATCAACTAGATATCATCCATTTCAATTTTGAACGTGTGACCTCTCATTTGAAAATATTATCACACTTCAAAAGATGGTACACTGGATACTCTAATCTATTTAAATCGTTCAGTTCATCGTGATTGGTGAAAAATGGTTTCTCGAGAAACACAACAAAAGTTAAAATAAATTATTTTTCATCAATCTCGATAAATTAATTTGATCCAAATTAGACTAGAATATCAATATATTCATGTTTGGAGTATCGAAGTTTTTGCTGAGAAAATTTTGGTTCTCCTAATAATGAGTGAAATTCTCTAATTCCTCGCATGTTTCCTGTAAAGAGTGTTTGTTCAATACAAAAGTAAGAGAACTAATCAGAAATGCGAAAGGAAAAAGCTACGGTGCCTTAGAGGTGTGATAAGGTCCCCGGGGGCGGACCCGCCCGTGACCCGACCCGTGTCCGACCCGTGAAAAATGGACCCACGGGTTTTGGGTGGGACGGGACGCCCTCTTGACCGTTGGACCCGTGCTAGATCCGACCCGCCGGACCCTTGACCCGACCCGTGCCCGACCCTTGGACCCTTGAACCCGACCCCCGGACCCGACCCCCGGACCCGTGATTGAAATGATTGAAATGATAGAAATGCTTTATGTCACTTCTAAATTCAAAAAAATTCGAAAATATTCTCAGAAAATTCAAAAAATTTCAAATTTCAAATTTCAAATTCACCATACCTCTCTATAAATAACACCCTCCACTCTCACTTATTTCACACATCTATCTCTCATTCTCTCTTTCAAATTCTCAATAATCACTACTCAATTCTCAATTTACTTTCATAATTTTAATATATAAGTTATAACTTCTAAGTTTATAATAATACTTTTAGATATATTAATTAGGTTTAAATATTTAAATTGTTAATTTATATTTATTCTCTCATCATCCACCATCCGTGCAAAGGTACGTTTAAGATTTTAAGTTACAATTTACATTTAATTCTCGAATTTATATTTTTTTACGTAACAATTTTGATTCTTATCAAATTTTATTATTTCTAACTCACATTTTAATTCACATACAATTGTAATTCACATTTTTATTCTTTAATAACTTCTAAGTTACATTTTTTTTATTTTCAATTGTAAATTAATTTATTAATTTATAAAAAAAATTCGACATATTTTTGAGTATTATGTGAACAAAATTTGACAATATTATTTGAGTATTATTTGAACAAAATTTGACAATACAATTTTTGTTCTTCTATTTTTAATTCACATTTAATTCACGCTTTTTTATTATTTCTAACTCACATTTTACAATATTATTTCTTTTTTTTCAATTTTAGATATGGCATCTCAAGAACCAAATCCTAGCATTTCGGTTGAAGAAACAATACGAAGGATGAGTGTTGAGCTATTCGGTGAGGATAATCCCCATCCCCCAACACAATATGCAAACATAAACCCCCAAACACATCCACAATTTTATCAACCACAACCACAATTTTATCCACCTCCACGACATGCAAACCTCCCATTATATCCTCAACACCCTTATTTAGCACAAGATGTTAATGTTCCACTGACTCAAGCCCCTCCACCAACGATTCAAACTCAAGCTGAAATTGTCCCTCCACCATCATCTGTCGACGAAAGTATTCCTCCATCGTCGCAGCCATCATCAAATCCATCGCCAGAAATCCAAGAAGTAGAAGTGGATCCGAGGCAAAAAAAGAGAAAAACGACCGCGCCTAAATATGATGCACCATGGTGGCGTTTCTATGAAACAACTCATGATGCTGACGGAACTGTTTTGACTTTGAGGTGCAAGGTAAAAAATTGTAAAGGTTTTTTCTATTACAAAAAGTCTAGCGGTATGAAAAATTTTAAAAAACATGTTGAAAGACATGAAGAAAATGGCGACGAACCACAAGAACAACCTGACCAACGGTTAGTCCAAAGTACTATTAACCCTGACGGTATGAGGACCTTGGCCAAGTATGATGAAAAGCGCATGTTAAGTGAAGTTGCTAGGTATATTGCCCATAAAGAAAAACCAATTAGTATGGGTTGTTGTTCTAGTTTTGCTAGATTAATAATAAAAGGCGCTGGTCAAGTAATGTACAAGCCATTTCACCACCGCAAAATAGTGGCCGAAGTCAGGAAACAATATTTAGAACGGAAAAATGAATTGTTAGGCATTTTTGGTTATGCAAACTATAATGTATCCATCACATCTGACTGTTGGTCCGCATGTAAGGGTGGTTTAGGGTATTTTTGTATTACTGCACATTATATTGATGACAATTGGATTTTACAGAAACGAGTTTTATGTTTCCGTAATCTTGATTTTCCGCACAATGCACACGTTATTTACCAAGCCATAATTAATGTTTTGCATTAATTTAATTTAAAAAGAGATTTAGAAAACAAGATTTTTTCAATTTCTTTTGACAATGCTAGCAACAATATGAAATCTATTGATTATTTTTTAAGTGCATTAAATCCCATAATGAATGGGAAATTATTTAATAAAAAATGTACATGTCATATTTTAAATCTCACCGTTAAAGCAGGTATTAAAACTGAAGGTATTAAAAATTTAATTTTTAAATTCAAAGATGGTCTTCATCACATTTTTTCAAATAATGTTAGAAAACAAAATTTTCATGCATTGTGTTCACGCTTGGGCTTGAGTAATTTGATAGTTCCATGGGATGTCGATACCCGTTGGAACTCCACGTATAGATTGTTCCATCATTGTTTACCATACAAGAACGCAATAAATGAAATGTTGCGGAACTCAACCGAGGGGATACAACTGATGATGAACGAGGGAGAATGAAACCAATTGGAGAAATTGACAAACTTTCTACAAGTTTTTTTCAAAGCAACCGTCAAACTTTCATGCTCGTATACACCATCTGCACACGAGTTACTTCACCATCTATATTGCATCACCAAGGTACGTAATCTATATTTATGTTTGAAACAATCATCATCTTTCTTTATCCATCTCTTATTCTCTTATATTTTTTTTCTTCCAATTCTCTAAGGTCTATCGTCAGCTTGAAGATATAGAAGGGCTAGACCATAATTTGACTCCAATCGTTGAGGCAATGAGAGAGAAGTTTCTCAAGTATTGGGAAGAAGTACCTCCTATCACTATTATAGTGAACTGTCTGCATCCGGCCTTCAAAAAGAAGTACACAACAAGATTGATTCAGAAGTACAACCATAATCTGAAGTTACCATATCATACGGTGGAAGCCGAAGTGACTACTTTATTCGACGGGATGTTCGACATTTACAATGCTCGACATGTCTCAAGGATGGCTTCTGCGCCAACTCAACCACAAAGGTATGAATGCAATATATTTAGTAATATTTGAAGACTCAATTTATTTAGTAATTTTTTAACACTCAATAACTTTTTTTAATTACAAATAGAAGGACCAGTTCTTTAGGCTTGCTTAGCGAGCTAAGGGAGGATGAACCTCAAATGCTAAACACTAACGAACTGTTGAGTTACTGTTTGGGAAGTTTTGAAGACGATGACATCGACATCCTAGATTGGTGGAAGCGACATTGTGGCGCATATCCAGTTTTGGCAGCGATGGCTCGCGACGTTTATGCAGTGCCCGTGTCAACTGTACCATCCGAGTCATGTTTCAGTTCCGCTGGTAGAATTTTGACCGACAAACGCACCAAATTGGGTACAACACGGTTCGAGCAACTTGTGTGCTTGAAAGATTGGATTGATGCCGAAGAGCGTAATCAACATGATCCTAATTTTCAAGAAGTCGAAACTCAAGAAAGTAGTACTATGCCAAGAAGTCCTGTCGCCGGCGACGATTCTGATGATCCATTGTGCATTGACGACGACGAATTGTGGTATCTGAACAATGAATTCATGCGTGCAATGTAGTAAGTTTTTAATTGTAATTGTAATTATATTTTTCTTTTTTACAACATTTTTTTCCAATGATACTAACAAAAAAAAAGTTAGAACTCCGCCTATGTTGTCTTATTCACATAGCCGGTCCCAAGCCCCGAAATAAAGGAGGAGGGTAACTTTTAAAAATGATATAATTATAAAATATATTTTTCAAAATATTACAAATTTTTCTGAATTTTGTGCATTTTTTTATTTTTTTAACATTTTTTCGAATTTATTGAGAATTTAGAGGTTTTTTTGAACATTATATGAATATTTTTTATTTTAAGAAATATCATAAATAAAAATGATATAATTATAAAATATATTTTTCAAAATATTACAAATTTTTTTCTGAATTTTTGTGCATTTTTTTAACATTTTTTCGAATTTATTGAGAATTTAGAGTTTTTTTGAACATTATATGAAAATTTTTTATTTTAAGAAATATCATAAATAAAAATGATATAATTATAAAATATATTTTTCAAAATATTTCAAATTTTTTTCTGAATTTTTGTGCATTTTTTTTAACATTTTTTCGAATTTATTGAGAATTTAGAGTTTTTTGAACATTATATGAATATTTTTTATTTTAAGAAATATCATAAATAAAAATGATATAATTATAAAATATATTTTTTAAAATATTACAAATTTTTTTCTGAATTTTCGTTCATTTTTTTAAATTTTTTTGAGATTTTTCCGGATTTTTTAGAGGCATTTACCATTTACAAACTTTAAAATTCAAAAAAAAAAAATTTGAAAATCCCGCCGGGTCGGACCCGCCCCCCACAAACCCGTGCCCGTGAGACCCGTGGGGGTCTATCACGGGTCGGGTTGCCCTTTCGGACTTTGGACCCGTGCAAACCCGACCCGTGAGACCCTTGAGACCCGCGGACTCGTGACCCGTCGGACCCTTGAACCCGTGCGGGTCGACCCGTGCCCGACCCGACCCGACCCTTCGTCACAACTCTACGGTGCCTCAAGTTTTGCTTCTGAGATGTTCCAAAAAGAACAGTTTTTCTAAAGTCAAAGCGTGGGCCTCATGCGTCAGTGACAGCGGAGGAACTGGAGAAGCAAAACACGAGACATTGTATCAGCGTCCAATGCGAAATGCATACCTCTTGCACAGTGCATAGTCACCTTATTCTACAATAATGATGCCTCATTTGTGATATATGAAGACTTTCACCATGTACCATTTTCTTTTGAAATGAGCAACTCTGTCTTGTGAACTTCGCAATTGTCTTTGGAGCTGCTACTTAAAATTTTTGTAAGAGTATGTTTCAACATCCCTCCGAACTATATATCACATTATGACAAATTTGCTCTAAAACTTTTAATTTGAACAAAGATCCTCTCCAGTCTGAAATATCCATTCATAACAAGCACCTCCCCCTCCAACAATAAATTAACCATTTAATATTTCATTATGAGATGAGAAGTGATCTATTTACCCTTATATATTTATACCATATCATGCTCAATAAGAGTACCAAATATTTTTATGCTCTTAACTCAAAAACATATCTAATAATCATTAAGTTTTGAAATATTATGCTTGGTAAATTTTAATATTAAACATGTGGGATAATATTTTTTTAGTTTTTAGATTTTTATGTACTTGTTTTGAATTTTTGAAAGTGACATATTTATGTATTAAATTGATTATTTTATTATTTTGGAGTCGTCTTAAAAATTCAAATCAAATACTTAAAGAATTCTAAAAATAGAAAATTTTTGTACTTCACAAGATTTTGATACAAAAAAATTATTGAGCTAAGTTAAATCAAAGTTTGAAGATGATTAAGTACGTGTTTTAGTTAAGAGCATGAAAAACTTTGGTGCTCCTAAAAGCAAGTTAGTTTTACTCCTTCAATCTTGTTTTATATATGTTTCACTGTTATTTTAGAAATTAATTTGATTGTTTTATAAAACTTGTTGTTTTCTTAGCTTATAATTCAAAAAAGAAAGATGATATATTAAATAAATAGTGGAATTAGTAGCTATGACCATTTACCTAATATAGTAGATTGTTTATTGATGTGTAATTATATTTTGGAAAATGATACAGTGACTATCAACTTTATATATGACTGTTATATATAATCGAATAAATGGATTTATATATCAAATTAAAATAGTACATTGTTTAAATGGATTTATTATCAACAATGAAGATGATTAAGTACGTTTTGGTGGACAATTATACATTTCGAATTGAACTATAAACTATCAAAATCATTAAGAATTTTAATTCTCTTTATTGTTGATAATTGTTAAGTCATAATATATTTTATTTCAAAAACATTAGACATCGTAACTTTTTCCAATTATTAACATATATTGTTAAATGTTTGGTATTTAAGTTTCTTATTTTGATGGTTTTATCATAAAATAATTTTCTTTTATGTAACAAACAAATAAATAAGTAGTATAAATTTAATTTTATCTCAATATAATTCAAATGAGTAAGATTGTGTTGATAATAAAAAATTATGCAAAGATTTCAAATATGAAGACTTGATTTTTCGTCATCGGCTTGATTTTATTTCGTAGATGTTACTATAGTTTATCTATATTTGTTTATATAATATATATATATATATATATATATATATATAGAGTATGGCTAGCGTGCTTCCATAAGCACTTCGGGTGAAACGCTTACAGGTCAAATTTAAAAATTTAGCATCTAAAATTTCGATTTAAATAGCTCAGTAATTTATTTATATCATAATCCTGTAGAATACAAAAAATTTCCATTTATAGAATATTCTAACTATGTATAATATTTTCTTAAAGATGACCCTCTTTGACATAAAAATTAAGATATTTTCAAATTTAAAAATTTAGCATCTGAAATTTCGATTTAAATAGCTCAGTAATTTATTTATATCATAATCCTGTAGAATACAAAAAATTTCCATTTATAGAATATTCTAACTATGTCTAATGATTTTTTAAAGATGACCCTCTTTGACATAAAAATTAAGATATTTTTTATTATTTTTTGGGCCAACTTTCAAAAATCATTAGACATAGTTAGAAAATTCTAAAAATGGAAATTTTTTGTATTCTACAAGATTATGATATAAATAAATTACTGAGCTATTTAAATCGAAATTTCAGATGCTAAATTTTTTAATTTGACCCGTAAGCGTTTCACCCGAAGTGCTTATGAAAGCACGCTAGCCATACTCTATATATATATATATATACAATTAGTGCCTACCGCTAACCAAAATCATGCATCTGTCCTTGCAAGTGAGGCTTGCTTTAACATGTATATAGATCATTTCAACTGACATCTCATATGTTCTTCATTAAGAAATACATACTATTAATAATAAAAATAATTCACACATGTCATAATAATATGAATCAACCATAAATAACTAATGATCTGATCAACTAATCGAACTGAAATTAATAACAAAAAAATGCTAAAAATATTTCAATTCTAACATAATGTTCTCATATAATCGATTTACATCACCATTGGACATAAATAAATTGAATCGTAAAAGAAAATTTTATTTAATGGAATATATTGACAATTAAAAAATTCTATCACCATTAGGCGCCTAGGTGTGAGGTCAATTTTACGATTTACCAACAAATATAAGGGTTTAATTACAACTTTCACAATTCAATTCCTAATTAGCAATTCAATTCACTCTAATGATTTAATCGCTAAATGAGCAAGACAAGTAATTGACAATGCCCATAATGCAATTTAAAGACAATTAAAAATAATAGAGAGAAAAGGGAAAGAGAGTGACTCGATATGTTAACGGAGTTCGGCTTGTCGTTGGCCTCGCCTAGGTCTCCGAATCTCCGGCACCCTCGCTTCATGCGGTAATAAGTCTGATCTGCTTCACTAAATAATGTTGCAATTACAAGATGAGATTCAATCTTCTTTATACACATCGGATGGTTGAACCCAAATTACATACAAGCTCACAAAGAAAAGGTAAGTACATAATGGAATAATAAAATTGCATGCACAAGCAATCTCTCAATAATCAATAGATTAATTTAGCTTGTTAAAGATTGGGATTTTGAGCAAGGTTTTGCAAAGTAACTTTAGCTCTATAGTGCACAATAATAGTGGTTGCTAAAGGTTTTGAATAGGCTTAGTTTCGACAAAGAAAATGTTGAAGAAGATGGCTATTTATAGGTGTACAAATATGGTAGAAATTAGGTCATCAAATTCTAGCGTTATAACACTAGTTACTGTACAAATATTGGAGTTATAACGTCAAGTCAGGTCAGGACAAAATTTCATACGTTGGATTTGGAATTTTCTGAAACTTTTACTTAGTGTTATAACACCATATGATGTAGAAAATCTAGCGTTATAATGCTTAATCAAGTCAAGACAAACTGAACTTTAATTTGAATTTTGGTCTAGCTTGGCATTATAACGGCTAAATCTGGTTCATCTCTGGACTTGGCAAAATCTGAATTTTACAATCTAGTGTTATAATGCCAAACTTGGCGTTATAACAAATTAATCTGGGTCATTTCTGGACTTGGCAAATTATGGATATCCTCTAAATTATAATGCCAAGCTTGGTGTTATAACGTTTTAACCTGGTTAATTCAGAACTTAGTCATTTTCGAGTGATTGCACTCTAGCGTTATAACGTCATAATTGGCGTTATAATAGATAAATCTTGATTTTGTAATATTTTTGCTCTTTTAATCCCAATTTTAATCAACTAAATTGAGTTTTGATAAACCTAATTGTTCCTTCTACTCTAATCTTGATGATCATATATGATTGTTCTTTCTTGATTCATCCTTGTGTCTCTTTTGAATTTTATACAAATGTCCCTACAATAACTTCAAAACACAAGCGATGGTAAAGTTCAAAATTATTTTGCAAATCAACAAACTTGATAAATTGTTTGTGCAATCGTGTTGAACGTTTGCACAATCAGAGCATCTTGGATTGGGCCACGAAGTTCGTGAAGAAATCGAGCCACTCGTTGTTCCTCAGTCTCGTTAAGCTGGTTTCGAGCGTCAAGTTGATAGAACTCGAGGGTGTACTCGTCAACACTTCTAGAACCTGAGTCAGTTACTGAAATTGCCGAAATAGAGTATGTCGGTAGTTGAAAGTTAGGAACTTCCGGTTCATCTCGCGCTTGAGTTCGACCCAGCCGGTGAGTGGGGGAAGATTGTCGAGATAGTGGTGGTACTTGTAGTTTCGCCACCATATTGAGGCTCGTTCTCGAAAATGGATAGTAACTTGATGCACTTGTTTCTCGAGTGGAATCTCTTTTAACTCGAAAACTTCCTCAACTGTGTGGGTTCAGTCTAGAAACTCATCAGGTTTGAGACTTCCCGAAAACTGAGGGATCTCAATTCAGTGACCACTATTCCAGTTTCGATCACAGACATGAGGGTTGTTGCGATTTCCATTGTCATAGTTGTCTCGGTATCCGTTGCCATTTAGGTCTAGTCGATCCAGTAGATTGGTGAAAAATGTTGTGTTTTGTCACTAGTTTTCGTCCATGCGCTGAATAATATTCATTATTTGTTCATAAATTAACCATGCAAACTTAATTTTGACAACCACAATACACAATCCTCTTTAATAAAAAATATTTCATTACTATATTAAATAACTTAAATTTTTTTGTGCAAATAACTTGTTCCTTTTATAAAAAAAAACTTAGAATTTAATAATTTATTGAAATGTTTGAACATATTTTCATTTAATCTCATGAGCCCACAATTTATTTACAATTTGTCCAATTCAATTTTAACAACTAAATTTGAACCGAACTTCAACCAAGAACAAAAGATAATATATTTCATAAATTTTCAATAATATTTGATCAATTTTGTTCATAAAACGTCTTATTCATTAACAACCCTAGTCGAGATTTTCTTTATATAACAATTTAGAACTGTCAATAGACGCACCAATTTCTATAGAAAAAAAACATAACAGTAGGCCAGTCTACAGTCCGCACTATCAGTACCAAAATTCTTCCGTAGTATTAACATGCAATAAAATTTCACATGGTACCACAAAAAAAGCTTTCCACAGCATGATCTTTCAAAGGGAGAACAAATAAAAAAACCAACTACTTCCCTGTTTACCTACCCAAAAAATAAATTCCCCAATATAATGGAAAAAGGAACAAAAAAATAGAGCACGTCAGATAATGTCCCTCGAGCTACTCAATAATATTGCATCTTAAGGCCTCGGACTATTGATAAGGGTGAACCTGGCAATTTACCAAAATCCCAACCCAAAGTTTTCAGAAAACGGGGATCTCACAAGAAGGCGATGAGGAGTCACTACTAACTGTAGCCTCACAATCTTCTGATGGGACCCGTCTGTAAAACAAGACATATCCAGCCGATGTGCGAATATCTTCCTCACTCGATACCGTCGATACATGGCTGTCATCAAAATGGTACCACCTATCCTCTTCCACCAGCTAAAAGATGGCAAAATAATAATAATAAAAATAGTAAAACATTAGCCAAATTTCCAAGTCTTCAGTTGAAACTGAAAGAAGCTAAAATCCTGATGAAAGGGCACAATCCTTATGAACTAATAACAAGTATATTGCTTAGGGTGGCATAGATAACAATATATAATTGCAAAGAACCCACATAATTTATCTTTTCACATTAAAACATGAGAACAGTATATTAGTTCATAAGGACCTGAAGGCTTTAAGTAAAAAGCAAGCACTGTACGTCCAGTTGTACCTTCGCATAAGCAGAGTAGTGACCGCCACCTAAGCCACCATAATGGTTGATCACTGCATACAGCTCATAGGTATACAATTGAGCATCAGAGCCGGCAGCTGCAGGATTTACATACTTGCTTAGATCGAGACTTCGTATTGGGAAGTTCACAAAGGTATCGAGCTTGTTTTTCATATAGCGGTTGTATGAGAAGCGCTTCAGGTGCACAACTAAGATCTCTGGAAGCTTCCACAAATCGAGCTTCTTTGATGCCTGTCTATGCTCCTTGCACTTGGGGCAATACCTGAATAACATAAATCATCCATCACATAACCAATAGAGAAGAAGATACAGGATTGAATGAGCTGAGTATGCAGTTAATACTCCAAAAGTTTATTGTAAAAGAATATAGTAAAGGAATAAGCTAATTAACAACAAATTTCAACTCAAGTTTCTCAGTGAGTTTTCTTGATATATGTTATTAGGATTTTGTGTAAACAAAGATACAAGATAGTTGAAATAGCAACTGAAAATTACATTAAGAAAAATTAATTCAAAAGTTTTAGACTTCACAGAGTACACCCTTGAAATCAGATTTCTAATATTATCATACTTAATAAATGTAGGTTCAGAGACCATCCAACAATGCATGATCATTATGAAGAAAAACCTACCTTTTAAAATTTTCATAGCAGTGATAATACTGGAGCTACTATTAGACAGGGAGATCAACACTTACCACATATCATCTGGGCCAAGTGGTTCCTCCTTAAGGAATGCATCCAGACATGAGAAAAGAGTAACCACCTCTTGCCGACTCTTCTTCGACATGTAGCCAGGCTTGAAGGCCTCAGGAAGACTTTCCATATAGTTCACATCATATCTATCCATTTCTCTTTCTGTCCAGTCCATCATCAGCTTCACGCATGCTGAGCCTCGGTCAAATAAACTTTCTGCATTGTCATCTGGATTTAAGAGGTTCCTTCCTATGGCCTTGCCATCAGTTAACGCAAGGAAGAATGGATATTTCAACTCTGATGTCTCTCCTTTGTCTTCTTCTTCTTCGTCCTGATCAGATGGCTCTATTACTTCTATCACTTCATCTATGTCTATATCTACTACTACCTGGTCTTGATCAACCTCCATGTTATCAGATGTAGATGGGCCTCCATCCCCATCGTTCAGCACGATCGAGTCTAGACTGGGCCCACTGTCAGAAGGCACCAATGGTTTTTTCTGATCACTGCTCTTACCATTAGCTGGATACGCTTTTGTGCGAGCAAAAGGTTTAAGAACAGCTGCAACAGCAGCATGTATATCAGCTAGGGATGTTTGGTCACAAGGGATGCAGGTCACCAAAGGGGATCCAATAAGTTTGCGAGAGTAATGATTGTACTGCTGCTCTTCCAATCTGATGAATCAAAAAGGAAAAAGGTTATGAAATTCGTTACCTTTCATCATGATCCTCGTCTCAAGTCTAATGTAAGTGATACAATAAATTGTGACTTCTAATAACCTACCGATCAGCTCTTTGGTGCACTATCTCCAGTCTGACTAATTTATCACGGCCTACAGGAAGCCTATAAGCTACGATCATATCCTCATCCTTTATACTCACAAGTGGATCAAATGGATTCTCAAAGTAGCGGTAAATTTTATGATCATAGACCTGGGATGAGACAAAAGCACATTAAACAAAATGTAGCAACAGAAATCTGCAAGGAACATAAAATCCACATCTATGACTATACACTACTGGAAAAGATTCTGTATGTTCAAACTTAATGTGTCCAATTTAATTGGCTTTACTTCAATTACTAATAAAGTAATAATATAAATTGCAACTAATGATATGTATCAGGTATTAAACAAAATGTACAGCAATAGAAATCTGCAGGAACATAAAATCCACATCTATGACTATACACTACTGGAAAAGATTCTGTTTGTTCAAACTTAGTATGTGTCCAATTTAATTGGCTTTACTTCAATTAGTAATAATAGAAATTGCAACTAATGATATGAATCAGGTATTCAACATACATGGATGCACAAAAGGAAAAGAAAAATGAAGAAGGAAAAAGGAAACAGGCATCCATACCTCTGTCAGGAGAAGGGACTCAGAACTCTTCAAGCAACAAGCAGTGGCCAGAGCATTGGTGAGGTCCTTAGAGTAACCAGCCTTGGGGACGGTTACTGTGAAGGGCATTGGGAGACAATCGCCAGAGCCACTGAAGATGGTGACAGTTATGGAACGGGTCACCGTTGACGGCAGAGGAAGAGATAAGTACATGAACGGATCAAATGTAACAGACACTTTGCTGCACACTGGACACACCAATGTCGACTTGTATTGACCCTGTAAATAGGGAACAATTCATCATTACTGTTACTGAACTCACGTTACTTCACAGGGATGGAAATTTTTTTTCTAACCAGAATATGACATTCCAGAAAATAAAATTACCTGACAAATATCTACTATGATGGAGTCATTGCGAGTCTTGTGGTTCCTCCAACATTCTTCAGCAAACAACTCATCTGGACGGCCATCTGAATCTCCTATCTCAATGTAGGGCTTTTTTTTCACACGATTTAGATCTTCATGCAGCCCATCCAACAGGAAAGCAAGTAGCTCCTAATAAGAGTACAAATGAATACCGTGTTAACTGTAAGAGCGTACAAATATGTCATTATGATGATTTAAATTTGAATATAATAAAGTATGATAATGGGAAAAAAAACCTGAGAGTCATGCTGGTTGTAGCCACTGAACTGAGGAGCAAACCTAGCAAGCTTGGCCTTGAAATTGCGTGGGGCTACAGGGCCATGGCCTGCTGACCAGAGTTTCCTTAGCAACTCTCCGAATGCCATTGCTAGTTCACCCTATCATGTTTAGCAACTGTTTTAGTTTTTTTTTCTAATTGGACAGTTATAAGTCAAACTTGAAACAAGTGAACAATTTATAGGAAGAAGCTTGCAAATGCAGATAAACATACCAAGCACCATCTGTCACCACTCTAACAATAAGGAAAGGCCAATGATAAAATAGAAAAAGGCAAATTTGGAAAATACCTGCATTCCCAAAGGATTATCCTTATTTATCTCCTCAGTATAATCCTTCAAGAAATACTCAACCAGCTCAGGTGTGTGCACAAGACACTGTAAGGCACTGTTCATAAAGCATGTGTTACCCAAGTTGTGCAACCCCATCAAACCACGATCATCCGCCTTTCTACCTCCGTTACTTGATGATCCAAGACCAAAACTGTAGACATCCTCGAGGTCTCGATCAAGGTCACGTTCCCTCTTCGAAGAACTGAAGCTTGTTGGTTGCAAATACTTCGACCCAAACCCAGCAGATGAAAATCCATTTGACAGTGATGGACCACCAGCTATAGAGAGAGGTGCTGTCGGGGGGTCTAGTGCAATAACAGCCATGCTGTTACCAGTTGAGTCCATGCCTGGACTAGACAAAGGCCATACTTCCTTTTCTGCACAACGAATCTGAAGCAAAATAAAGAATAACATTAAAACAAGGCAAGGCTACGGCATTGTAAGAGAAATGTGTTTAGCAGAAAGCAGCTCTCAGTTATCTCATTTTCACAAATACCAAGTACTCAATAATATCTGGAAGAATAAATACCCGCCACCATATGAGACCAAGTAATTGAATAAACATAAAGGACTATTTTACATTTAAATCTATTATACTCAAGAGACATATTAAATGTTTACACCAAAATCAAACAAAGGAGTATAACCCCGTTCGCTCCTGTAATCCAATTTATTTCCTTTTCTAGTCCAGTTCATTTGAAAAATAAACCCATTCAAGCTAATCCAAGTTAATTTCTTTACAAGTCCCCATTTACTGATGTTTCTTCTCTGAAAAACTTTAGTCCTAATTACTTGCCAATAAGAAGAACTTACTACACTGGCGAAAAGGAGGTATAGAAATGAAGGCTAAAACTAGAAGCTGAGATATTGATGCTCCTTGCAAATACAAAAAGATGGGGTTTTTTGCAACAAAGAAAATAGCTCAAAGGTAGTCATAATTCAGTATGATATTGGTAACAGAAATCACCTCCTGATCCATCTGAAGACCAGCATATTCCAACGTTACGTCATGGTTATCGAGCTTTTTTCCACAACTTAGGTAGTCATCATAGAGTTCAACCTGAAAAATGCAGTGAATATCGACATGAGTCAAAACTTATGCATTGTGTCCCGCCTTAATTATAAAAAACATTATAAACTTATAATAGAATCCTAATTAGTAGAAAGCCAAAATTAAAAAATAAAAAAAAAAACAGCAAAGAAAATATTAGTGGTGAAAAATTGAGATTGTTTATAAATCTTAAAGTACCTTTCCGTGATCTATGCCAAGACATGAGCAGACTGTCCTGTAAAGCTCACCTACTGTCGCCTAAAAAATGAAAAATGCTTTGCAAGCATTAATCAATATATTCACTTATGATCTTAGCTTACTATACAATACCAAAAAGTGCAGTCATGTGAAAAACTTTAGAAACCTTTCGACTAATCTGAATAGTTGTTTTCAAACTGCCTTGTCCATCAGTTATTTGAAGCACAAGGGGATAAACCTCCACTACCTTAGTCTCCCTAATTTCACCATCAGAAATAACCTTTCTTGCTATCTCTGGACCCCCTTTGTACCTACAAAAAAGTTCAACAATTTGCTTTAAAATATGTAGCAAGCACATAGTGCACCAAAGTGAAACTTACAACAACAACAACAAAGCCTTTATTCCCAAATAAATTGGGGTAGGCTAGAAATAAATGAAACTTAGAACCCATAAAATATAAATGAATTCCTAAATTTTTTTGCCGAATTCAACGACTATAAAAGATCAACTAAACCAAGATTACAAAACAAAGACAACATTCAATTAAATAAATACCATGCCAGCTTTTACATAGAGAAACCTGTATCTTTTTGTTGATATGGATTACAGAAGTTGATTGAGATTTACCATTCCTGGAGCTTGATCCATACGTCACGGGGCACCAAGGTATAATCAAAGCCTTCTTGTAGGTTCTTCCGAAGTTCGAGACCATTACTTGTTCCTTCTGAAACTAGTTTAGAGTTGTCAATTTCTCCCGGTCTAGAGTCATTGTGGGTCCCATACCCAGTGATATCATCAGAAATACCAAACCGCACGTAAGATTTCCAGTTCATCAACCAACTGCACAATAGCCAATCACATGTGAGAAAGTCAAAGATGTTAATAGTTTTCTAAAATAAATACATAACAACTGGTTAGTTCGGATATTATCTCTTGCTCAATGGGCTGGATGAAGTAATAATGATGTAACAAAACTCAGAACCCTACAATAATACACAAATTAAAACCCAGGTATCAGCTCAGGTAATTGTTCCATTCAGAACCCTACAATAATACACAAATAGGGACAGTTCTGAGAACTGCAATGTTGGTTTGGATGAATATCAGGTCCACTACGGGAAAGGAGGTCGAATGTGTTGAGCTATATAATTTCTAAAACCAACAATAGCTATGCTCTTGCTGTCCTTATCTGACTTGATTTATCTAATTCGAAACGGGTTGGATTTTGGAGCCATCATTGAAGTTCAATAAGATTTAATATGTACTTTATGGAAAATTGGTTCAAACTATCTGATCATAATTTTACAGTACAAAGGCCGTGATATTCTTTGTGTCTAATGCACGAATGGCCACCAAACAGAATATGAATCCTTCTATCGACTAATCTTCTTCTTGCTAGGATAAATCTCTTATTGAACTTATGTAGTTCTGTTAATGAGTGAATTAACTAATTCTTGACAAAGTCGGTTTTGTGTGAACAGTCCAAAAGAGACAGCAATTAGAGAGAAATCCTAGAGAAGGAATGACCACACAAGCAGATTTTTTTTAAGGTTTTGAACTTGGTAGAAAAATTTTAAAAATAGAAATCCCGCAATTATAGACTGCGATCCAGATGTAGGTATCAGGTTGTTTATACCATTCTCGTTATAAAGAACAATGATTGAACTGTTAACAGCCGCAGTTAACAATTGATTAGTAAAGGTAAGTGCCTCCAACAAAGGTATGACCAAAACTACTTATATTGATTAGAAACATTCTGCTTTTGATTTTTCTTTTTTTTTACATCTCTCAACCATTATTTTTTAAGCACGCAAAAAAATTGGTTCACATACTAAAACAAGAACAATGAAACACAAATCAGCTAAAGTTAAAGCCAAGACACCTATAAATTATCATAGGTTTGGAAACTAGAAATTAGCTAAGGATAATGCAGTTAACCTATAATACCTTCTGGTACAGGAAATGGAAATTTCCAGTCGTCATGTGATTAATTATAATTTTCTCCCTCCAAAATTTTAACAGAACCCAAAGGTTACCAAAACAGACGCATTAATCAACACAAGCTCACAAACGTTAAATCGCACCTAAAATTAATACAAGAGATCTAAAGAATGCAAGAAATTGACCTGTAAGATATTAGGTAATACAGATCACCATCCTTCATGTTCGAATCCGCATCTCTGATCAGAGTTGACACGATCTCCTTCTCCTCCTCGGGAGGGCAAGGCAAACAACTGGCTGTGGAGAGGAACTCCTCCGAATTAGGAATCGTCATGTCGATTTCACCAGATTCAATCACGTCGGACCTGGAGAAAACGAACGAAACCCTAGGATAGAAGCGGCGATTCGCTTCTCTTTGATCGAGAGGTGAGAGGAGAGGAGAGAGAGGAGAGGAGAGGAGAGGAAGAACGAAAGAGTGCGTAGGAGGCGGTCGCAGGTAAATTGTGCAAAAGAGGAAGGAACGAAGGAAGGAAGGAAGGAAGAAAGAAAGGAAATAGACTTGGACCCGGTGTTCAGATACCAGTTCCGAAGCCTTCCAGATAATTTATTGTTTGGAGAAGAGGAAAAGGAGAAACTCGACGCTTTGGTCCAATACATGATTATTAACCATTAAATATTCATTTTTTTATTTTCTTGATGAATTATTTGCAAATTATTGAAGATTTGCTTATAACAAATATTAATTATTTTTTTTGTGTGTATATACTTCATAATATATTTGTGTCAAGCTAATATTTTAGTGTTGTACTATTTTTTTTCCGTGTTTATACGTTTCTATGTTTAAGAGGAATCTCGAAAAGTAACTTTGTATAAAAAAATACTATTTTACTAGCACGATTTTAATGTTTTACTATTTTTTCTATGATGCTCCAAACGAAAATAACTCTAGTCTACAAAAAATACTATTTTAATAATATATTTTATTTCTATACTATTATTTTTCCGGTGATATGATTTTATGCTTAAGACGAAACTTATAGATAATTTTCGTACACATAAATGATCTAATAGTTTAATTAGAATGAATTCAATGAGATTACAAATTCAAACTTTCATGAGCATAAAAATGAAAATTATGTTAAGAAGCATTTTACAATAGATATTGGAGATTTTGAAAACAAAAAAAACTTTAAAACACATAATATTGTGATTTGCAGGAACAAAGATAAGGGGTGGTTAGAAATGAAGCCCCCTGTAGTTTTTGAAATTTATTATAAATGCATATCAACTAATGTAATTAAACTGTAATGTATATATATATCATGTACCAATTATATTAAATATTATTAGTTATGATATGTATATTATGAAAAAAAAACTTGCATACTCGATTAGTTGAGTATACATGCGTATTTCAACTAGTGGTGATTAGTAATATTGAATCTAAAGAATTGAAAAAAATAAAATTAGTATATATTATCATGAGATACAATGTATGTGATTGATGAAGTTGAGTGCAATTGGATACTCTGATAGAGTATGCAAATTTTTCTTGTATATTATATGTGTTTTATTAAAAGAAGTAGAGTCTTTGCTCAAAATTTGATTCAAATTTTAATCTAAAGTTTTTAAGAGCTGAATTTTGAATTTCGAACATGTGACTTTCTATTGAGAGCATTGCTCCTGTATATTATATATTGTTTAAACGATTGTGTCAATAATTATTTGCCGGCTCCATCATAAAATTCCGACTCCACTTCTAGTTGTTTGTTAAATATTAAAAAGAAAAAACAGCAATTGTGGGTTGTTATGGGGAGATTGATGAAGTTGTGTTGACTTTGAGGCTTATCTTGCATGTAACTATTATATAAGGCAAATTCTACAACGACAACAAAAATGAATATTGAAAATTGATGTGCTTTTCATCAAGCATCATAATTTCATGATTAGCAGTTAAGGTCCTTCACCTTCTTAGGTATCGTCTTATGATATTCCTTTTTTCTAATTTTGAATGGTATTTGAGTATACATCTTTTAATGGGATTCTCCAAATGATTGTACATTTCTTGATGCAACCGAAATGTTAGGATAGAGATTTTTACGGTTTTTACACTTCTCTAAATGTGTAGACGTGGTGTTTCTTGTTTGCTATAAGCACAAAAGTCGGATTAGAATTCTCTACGATTACACGCAGAGGACGGATGTGAATCATGTGATGTGATTTGAAAAGTCTAAAGTAGATCCTTTTGGATCCAAAATAGGCACATAACAACATTGAGCCCGGTTTAACAATTCTTGTACTAAATACATACTAGAAAAGACCAGGTGTTGATTGTGTACACGCAAAGGTAAGCATAAAAGGCACCAAATTTTTATCTGATCATAATTATTATTATCTGGAAATAGAATCCTCAACATAATGAAATCCATTAATAATTTTTAACTTGAGAACATTAATTAAATAGATCATAATTACTTAATTAGAATGTTCAGATAAACTTGGAGATCTGGAAAGGTTGATAGTGATTAGTCAATATAGAGACTTTTTTAAGCGCGTGTTACAAAAATGGGCTTCGATCAAGGTTGGGCCGCTGCTTAAAATGGTTTTTGGTAGATCCAGATTTTTTTTATATATTTTTCTATCATGGGCCATGAGTTGGAATGTTGTGTGTTTTTATTTTTAATATTCACATATTTTTTATTTTTTATTAATATTATTATTATTTGATAACTAGTATATATGGCCGACGTGTTGCTGTGAAATCATCATCATTATTACTTCAATTTGCAAAACAGATAGATTTGTATTAAAAAATGAAAACAATATTTTTTTTTTCCTCTAGGTTTGATGAAACGCAATAGTTTAGATTATTAAACTAATAAATTATTAAAAAGAATTGCACCATTCCGACATCATAGTTCCTAAAATACCTAATCTAGCGTAACAACATTTGAACCATCCATCTGAAATTCTCAATTAGACAATTAGTACAATGCAACGATCTCAACGTCGTTGTCAATCAGGTACTAATAATGTGCGCGCTGACTCTGCATATGGGGCCCACAAATCAACTTCAGTCATCCCAATTATGCAACATCAGCCAAACTTGAACGCTAAGATCTTCTGTGAATTCCCAAACCGATACATTCTTCCGTAAGATGCAACCAGTTCTTTCAGGAGGTCGATTGAATGATTCCTCTCTCACCCCCAATTACTTGTACAAAATTACAAATTTTGAATCCACAGAAGATCGCAAGATGGTGCCAGCCACCTCACCTAGTAAATGTCGTCAGCACTCAAAACTCAGCACCACAATACCGCATCTGTTCAAGTACAAGGCACGTGGACTGGTTTAATTTTTCGAACAAAAGGCAATGAACCGTTACGTCACGTAATAAAACAGTTGCAACTGGATCACAGGTGGGGTCCATATTGCACTGAATATACAACAGAGGTTGATGACGTTTCTTTTGTTTCGTACGGATTGAGCCTAGTTTAAGAAGCGTTTTTTTCCAGGCTCTTTTTTTTTTAATACAACAGGACCGGCTGTTATCTCTGAATTTATTATTTTCTCAAATATATTATATAAAATTATGTATTCAGAGAAATTTGAATTTATGATGTCATCAATTATTTTAATTAGTTACCATCTGAACTATTAAGCGAATTATCAGCTTCCCAATTTTTAACAACTAAAAAAATTATAAGCACACAAAATTAGATTTCAAAAATAAAGATACAAGAATATCACATGCTAACTGACCGTTTTAATCATCTTGAGTTATCGAAATTTCGAGACTTGTACTATCCATGAACACCTTTTATTCTCTCTCCGACATCATCTCTAGGAGACCCGTTCAATACTGTCCGGCTTTCGATGTATTCAATATTAATTCTTTCTCATAATGCGTCACTTTATGTGATTGTAAATTTACTATATGGTTGTATTGCCTAGGGGTAATCTAAGGCAGCTATTCGGACCGGTCAGATTCGAAGGTAAATTCATGCAATTTCGATTAAAAGAAAATCGGAGGTCTAAGATGAATAGTAACTATTTTATTGGAAAACCCGTCATTAATACGGAAAAATTCGATCCAACTCGTCTAACCCGTCATTAATACGGACAAATTCGTTAAACACACCCAAACCACGCAAACCCGTCAAACTCGTGCAAAACCCGAACAAACCCTTGCAAAAGTCAACCAAACACAAAAATAACCTGAGAATAATCTGAATATAACTCGAGATTAACTCGTTAAATAAAACATAAAAGAAAAACATTCAGAAAAAAGAAAAAAATCCAGCCAAATCGACTCGGACCGGATCGCGCCTAACCCGGCCCAAGTCCGTCAGTCCGCCAACCTATGAGTCTTAGGTGAGTTACGACCGGCCTAAAAAATTTAACCCATCAAAATTCGGCCTGACCAATCATTTGACCCGAACGAATTTAGATCGACCCGACCCGAGACATTTCCAATTCACTAGTATCACGTGTTCAAAAGAAAACTTAATGATTTATTTATATTATTTGTGTCGTCGTTAGACATCTTATTAAAACTTGTTAGAGCACATTCATCTCTGATTTATAATCTGATGTGGCAGTTTTTAAATGAGTTTTAGAAATGTACATGAGTTTCTTATTTAGTAATTTTGCTTTAGAATTTATAAACTCTGACGTGACTTAATCATTGGCTAAAATTGATCGGTCTCTCACATTATTGATAGTATGAGCTGACGTGGCAATTAAGAAATTTTATTTTTTTTCATTTCAGAACAGAATTTAGAAATTAAAAAAAATTAAATTTCTAAAAATAACGTGATAATTATTTAAAAATTTTAAAAGCTTCAGAAATAAAAATGTTTTTATATAACAATCTGATATTATCATTTGATTCGTCAAAACGTAAATTCTAGCCTGACGATCTAATTCAAAAGTAGTCCCCAACGAAAGCAAATTTGACCCGTAACAGCAAAATCCCGGAGGTAAAACCGCGAGAAGGAAGGAAGAAGTTACAGTGGAGTTTACTTAAAGAGGTACTTCCATGCACATTGCACAGAGTGTACAACAGTAAAAGTAAATGCGTAGACAAATTCTTGACACCTAATCAACGAAAGTAAAGTGTACAACAGTACAAGTAAATACTGTATGTACTGTCGATAAATTTTAATTTTTAATTTGAAAATTCGTGCGTATAATATTATATTTCTGAATCAAATTTGAATCGATAGTTGTTTACAGCTCAAAATTTGAACCGTTCATCTGCTGTGCGCCAGAAAAATTGGTTCCCGCCGACCAGTCACCACTCACCAGTGTTGTTGTTTTCAAGAATTTTTTTTTTGAAGTTGCTAATAATGTATTTTATGATTTATCACATCCACCGCCGGTACATAAACATAAGACCAAAGAATTATGTATGACTTAAGTCTTAAACGTCGTTACTATTAATAAAAATAAGAAGTTTATAGTATGTACATAAATTTCATTTTTTATAAGATATTTTTACTATTTTAGTTTTACTTCGATTAAATTATGATTACATTTTTTGCAGTACCCATTCACTGTAATCATTAGAAATCATAAATGTACAACAAATTTATGATTTTACAATAATTTAGGAGGGTTAAAAAATTCACGATTTATAGTAGAGTTAAACTATTATCATTTGATATATTTAAAAATAATCATTATTAATGTATTACATGTGAAAATATAAATTATGCATATGTTTGTGATAGCTTAAGGAAGTTAAGATATTCACATATTATATATTGTAGTGTTTATACAAAACAAAGATAATAGCATTACAAAGAAAATAGTACAATAATTTTTTTAATAAATCATCAAATTACAATTCTCTTAAATTAAATAAATTAATAAATGATAACCACTAATCAAGCTAACAATATTTTTGTATTTTACTGATTTCAATACTTAGTAATTTACTTTCGGATAAGTATTCATATTACTACATACACCATGTCTACTAGCGAACTACCACATTAAAAAAGATTGAGGCCCCATTTGCACTTAACATTAAAAAAGAGGGAGAAACACACACACACACTTACCCCCGGTGACCACAACTCCACTACACTTCTCAGGAGCGCCTCCAGACAAAAACCCCAGCTGTATTTCTCGGAACCGGATCTCCTGCTCGTAAATTCCTGCTTGCTTTCCTGCTTGTTTCGATCTGGACCGTTCAAAACTCATCTAACGGTCAAAGCATCTGCCCCCTGAATCAAATCACAGCCGTCCGTGACGATCGAGCGGTCGGATCGAAGACAACCAGGGAAGCAAGCAGGGATTTACGAGCAGCAGATTCGGACCCGTATTTCTCACCTTCCCACTCTCCACTCTCACTTCACCTGTTCACCACCTCTCTCTCTCTCTCTCTCTCAATCAATAATCGCAATGCCACTCCACTGGAGGCTCCAGTTCCTCCCTACTCTCCTCCTCTTCCTTCTCTCTCTGCCACCCTGGGTCCAACATTGTAGCGCCACCCCCACTGCTCTAGTCGGAATCAACTATGGCAGAGTCGGAAACAACCTCCCTCCTCCTTCTGCGGTACCTTCTCTCCTTGCTTCTATCGGCATCGGTAGGGTTCGCTTGTACGACACCGATCCGGCCGTGTTGAAAGCCTTTGCAAATACCGGTGTGGAGCTTGTTGTCGGGTTGACGGATCGGTGCGTCGAGGGAGTAACCACTCCAGACGGGGCAATGGCTTGGATTAAAGGGAATATACAACCGTATGTACCGGCGACTAAGATTGCCATGATTACTGTTGGAAATGAGGTGAGGCTAAGTAACAATCTTTGTACATTTTGGGATAAAGCATGCATTAATGCTTGTTTTTGTTTTCAATTAGTAATGGTAAATGGTGATGATGCATTTGAATTTTCATTGTGTTTAATTCCGGTGTTTATGTTTTATACTCATGAGCTTAATGACAAGTTTGCTTTTATGAATATAAAATTTAGCAAGGGTATAATGGAAAATTGTAGACCACCTTTTCCCAAACAAGGTAAGATAGGGTACTGTATACCTTTATTTATTTATTTTTTTTTTGTACCACCCGTCAATGCTGAATTTTAAATAGCCGTCGAAATCAAAGCGTTCCCTTTTAGCAAAAGTAAATCTCGATGTAGCATTAAATACACATTTTTACTGCCTATGTTGTTCAGTCGTGCAAAATAAATGAGAAGTATAATTTGTTTAGTAAAGCATGTCGCGTGATTCACATTTAATCATTTATACATACATTTTTTCACACTATTTTACTGCGTATGTTTTTTTTTGTTGAAAAAAACAAGGGTCCAGCCCTCATTTTATTTATTCAATAAAATATTCAATTACAACTCTAATTAACTAAAGACAAGCTTTCGTATGATTTCATAAGAAATGAAAGCTTATATAAGAAGTTAAAATACTAAAAATAAAAAGGAAATTAAGAGAAACAGAAAAACAGAAAATAATTCTTTGTTATAATTCTTCTAAAAAAATCGAACTCTTCCAAAACTTGTTGATATTTTTTAACATCCTTTTTCTCCTCCCTAAAAATCTTTGCACATCTTCAGATTGTAGAAACATTCCAATGCCAAAATTCCTCTTTCCTTCTTATCCCAACTCTAATTGATGATATTTTTGTATCTAGGTTCATGAACTCCAAATTCCTCAAATCTGTGGTGAAATTGAAAGACATTTGCCAACCTCTTAAACATTTCAGAAGCGAAAATACATTCATGGAACAAATGATTTACTGTCTCCTCTTCCTTGTCTAACATAGATAACAAATTTCTGTCAAACTGCATTAATTGTTGAGACCTGCAAATTAAATGAGAATTATAATTTGCTTTGTAAAGCACGTGTGACTTGTGCTTAGATAGCAACCCACTCATAAAAATATTTTGACAAAAATATAAAATCATAAAAGTAAATATTTTCATGCAAAAACGACATATAAAATTCAAACAATGCATAACCACATAAACACTGTAATACTTGTTTTTCTTTTTTGACATCTACTGTAACACTTGTTTACAGTTTACCACAAAGAAAATAAGAAAAAAAAGTGCATTACCCTCCAAAGAAATCTATCTCACACAAATATCTTGTTCTTTCTAATCATAATTAATTTTTTTCTAGGTGCTTACCAGTAATAACACAGCATATGCCCGTCAGCTCCTCCCGGCAATGCAATCCCTACATGATGCACTTTGCACTTGCGGCCTAAGCAACATTGCCGTGACCTCGGCCCACTCTCTCGCTATTCTCGCCACATCATACCCTCCCTCCACTACCTACTTTCGCAAAGACCTACTCCCTATTATCGGCCCCATTCTTACCTTCCATGCGAAAACCCAGTCACCTTTTTTGATTAATGCATATCCTTACTTCGCATATGCTGCACAACCCAATCATGTAGATTTAGAATATGCAATTTTGAATCCGAGTTATGGTGGAATTTTGGATAATGGTACGGGTCTCACGTACCCAAATATGCTTCTTGCACAAGTGGATGCAGTTTATCATGCAATCAATGCTGCAGGTATGTATGTGTTGGTTACAACTTGGCCTAGAACCTTTTTGTTGTTATTCTTAGGTAAGCAAATAGAGAAAATACTGTTTGAATAATACAAGTATTCAATCTCAACATTAGCTGAAGTTACTGGATCCCGACCTCCATAATATATGTATCAAAGTACTGAGAATATTGCCTAATGGGAAAATTTGAACCTGTTAGCACCATTCCATAGTTTATGCCACAAGTAATTGAATCACCCTTTATCGAGTCCTCAGAAGCATGGTACCAAAGCAGAAACCATAATCCTTACTCGACCTGTGGTGAATTATATACCATATGGTCTCAAAATGATCCACGTGTTTGACCTTTTTTTACCAACCACTGTACAGGTGGTGATTCAAAGATAGAGGTACGCATCTCTGAGACAGGCTGGCCATCAGTTGGCGACTCAAATGAAACAGGTGCGAGTCCAGACAATGCAGCGAAATATAACAGCAATGTCATGCGTTTGATAGCACAAAACAAAGGCACACCTTTGCGACCTGGCACAACGCTTCGTGCTTATGTATTTGCATTGTTCAATGAGAATCAGAAGGACGGGCCCACATCAGAGAGGAATTATGGGTTGTTTAAGCCGGATGGGTCACCAGCATACCCACTAGGGTATTCACTGCCCGCGGAGAACTCCACAAGTGGTATGCATGGCGGTGGTGGCGGTTTTGGATATGGTGCTAATTCGACTATCGGTCCACCTGATGACGGATATTATAGTATATCAGGAGCCATTGCGGTTAGTTGGATTTAGAGAATTTTTAGCTTCAACTTATATTCTAGGCTAAACTTATTATGACCAGCCCCCTCTTCTCAACCAAAAGAAAGGTAAAAAAAAAGTAAACAAGAAATTAAGAAAAGAGAAAATAAATAATTTACGATAAGCAGAAGGTACGAGGGAAAGTCTACTTATGCCAAAGTCAGAAGACTTATTGATGCAATTGCAGTTACATTGGTATTATTGAATATAAGGTTGAACACATCAGTCTTGGAACTTTGGAATCATTTACATGGATGATTAATACTGTTGACCTGGTACCAAATACTAACTTTTGTTCTTTCCTTTTGTTTGAATCAATGAAGCAGAGGTGGCAATGGCAGAAATTTGTGGCAGGAACAATTGGTGCATGTGCTTTTGGTGTACTATCATAATATCATTACTTTTTTGAGTTCCAAGCACCCAACTTGTTGGTTAGAATAATTCTTAGGAAATTTGAGGATTAAATGTTGGATCCCCTCCCCACTGTTTATTAATTGCAAATTAATTAAAAAAACGGGGCTTTTTTTTGTGTCGTCCTGTAAGTTCTGTATGTGCCTCTCATGTTGTAGTGATAATATTAATTTCAAGATAACTGTAATCATGGAACAAGGACTTTGTATTTAATTAATGCATTTCATCGTTCAGCTTGAATGAAAATAAAAAGATCATTCGAGAAAATTATTGATAGCACTTGGCAAGTTGTTTATTTTTTTTTTTGAAAAAAATAATAATAGAGGAATGGATTGAAAGCTGCCAAAGTTCATTCAATATATACAAAATTCAGAATTTCCAAAAAGTAGAATGCAAATTGAATTAGTTCAAGGCGAAACTAGAATATAGATATAAGAGGGCTAAACATCATTCGTAAATAGGATTGTAAATTTTATGTAATGTACTGCTTTTTGCTTTTTTTTACAGAGATTTTATTTTCGTAAGTATGTTGTCGTGCTCAACTTTTTCCATACAATCATTATTATTAGTACAACTAATTATCTTTAAAGTTTTGATAGCAAAATTTAAAATTAATAAAATAACATTAAAGATCTTAGAAATTAAAATCTCTACGTGTGAATCGATTCACACAAAGAGATTGTGTACATTTTGTCATGTTAACTATAGAGTATAGAGCAATACTTGAAATATTCTTCGCAAATCATCAGAAGAATCGTAAGATGATTTAGCTCATTTTTCTCTATGTAATGACAATTTAATTTTTTTTATAAAATATGAAGAGATGATCGACTTTACTATTAAAATATATATAATTATAATTGTCTGTTATTAAACCAAAGTTACAATAACCTGGACCATTGAATTTTATACCCATCTTAATAAATAGTATAAAATACAAAAAATGTAAAATTTGAATCAACGGTTTATTGTGGAGATCATGTTCAACGGTTTGAATCAACAATTTGAACTTTATGAGCCATGTACATAGTTGTTTCTTACATTTTTTTGCTTCAATTAAGTTAACAAAATTATAATTAGGCTATAAAGATATTGAAAATTATGGGCCATGTACAATAAAATAATGAAATAGAGAGACTAATACATGCCAAAAAACAAAGACCCATTTAATCGAAGTTCCAAATTTTAAACGGTGACTTCATACTATATCTTCCCTTGTCAGTTACTACAGAAAGGCATTATCAAACAACAATAACTCAACAATTTTTCTTATTTTTGCACCAAAAAATAAGTTCATAACCCATTGCCTATGCAGTAACAAGACTTCCTGCCAAAAAAAAATATTGCACAAATTCAAACAAGTTGAAAATAATTTAAATGAAGACAATAACTTCAAAAAGACAATACCAAGAATGTATGATAATTTCTCCCTTTGCCAGATATCTCATCGGTTGCATAATAGTGGTGCTTGAAGTTCTCATTTTACGTTTGGATCTCCAAGGTGAGCCACTAGCAATTGCCATCTTTTAGATTAGTTTTTCTTTTTCTTTTGTTTTAAGCAGGAAGAAAGAGTTAGAAAGAAGAGTGGATTCTTTTTTTTAAAGAAATAAAGGATAGTCAGTAATAGACAATCTTAAATAGTCTCGTAAACTATCATATCACAGTATATATAAAAACTAGACGCCAACAAAGAAATGACGGAGATAGACTGAAATTAACATGGTGTCAATTAATTATATTTAAAAAATTATTTATAAAAATTAATTTAAATTTACATAATTATAAATGACGTTTGCAAATTTCAACGGGGCATTTGATCCCACTCTCACCGATGTGATTCCGCCACTGCAACAAATGCATACATTAGGGCTACCGAATCCGACCTAGGCAAGATCTGTTTCCAAAAATCATTCCATTGCAGCATGCGCTGATGGGTTTTCAATTTAATGCGAGTAATGAAATGGAATAGGAATATGATTAACTCATAAATAGGAGGAGAATAAAATCAATATTCTGTAGCATGCATTTGCTACCAGAACCGACCAATGTATAGACAGAAGAAAATTGGCAGAAAGATTCGGCGCCATGTTTTGCAAAACACTATGAAAGTTCTTATGGATCTGCAACCTTAATGACATGTTGGGATTGTATTGTTCCCTAAAATAATAATCGTGATATAGAATTATTGTGTAAACTGTTGTGAACAATTGTAAATCGAATCATTTTATAGATGCCGTAAGCCATTACAGGTCACTGGTATGGTATCTGAAAAGTTTAGATATTACATCACCTCCAAAGCAAAATGCCATACTTTGGATCACCACTTTAAACAAGACTATTAACAATTTCAAATGGGAGTATTACAAATAACAGCTATCTAGGACATCATAATTTGGGAAGCATATGATTATATTCACATAACTAAGAATCATCAGTTCACCAAAACTTCTATGCAATGCTTGTGTACATATGCTCACGGCATGGCAATATATGTAATGGAGTATGAACATAATTTTCAATTTTGTTTACTTTTATGTGAACTAGATTAAAGACTAATATTAGTAAATTTGATGAATTATCATATAAAGATTCCCAGCTACCTGGTATGATTGAGAAAGATGGTCTTGTTTCACAGTACTTTTCCAATCTAAAATCGGCCTTGAATATAATAATAATAATAATAATAATAATAATAATAATAATAATAATAATAATGATAATGATAATGATAATAATAATAATAATAATAATAACAATTATAATAATAACAATTATAATAATAATAATAATAGTGTTTAATCTGTTGAATTTACTTTTCTACGGCCACAAGGCCCACAACTGATGAAGTGGATCCTTCAATGGCTTTTCTTTTCTTTCCCTAGTTGAGTTACTCTCTAGTAGTAGTGGAATCTTTCAGTAGAGGGGCCCGCTGAATAATGGGCCGTAGCCTCGGATCTTAATCAATTAGTACCAAATCCCGCTGTTGTAGATTAATGGGCTTTTGATTAGAACCATTGAACAACAGGCTTAAAAAATGTAAAAGCCCAGACGAGCTGCCCCTATCCGGGTCGTTCGTATATAATATATATATTTATATATTCGGAGGGGAGGGGAAACCGGCACCGCAAACATAGTCCCACTGTTTCGGCGGGAGGAGAGAGCGTCGGACCTCCGTGCTATAAAAGGAGAGGCACATGACTACGTGAGAGGGAGAAAGACATCTTAATTTGTGCTTGGGGCAATGACGAAGGAGACTTCTCGACGTGTTGTTGGTGTTGGTGTTGGTGTTGGTGTTGGTGTTGGTGTTGCATACAGAAGCCCTAATGATTTGCCATATTCACGAGAACCACCAAGACAACCGTACCTGTACCATTAGATTCAACGTGCCTGGAACGACAGCATTCAGCCCTCATGATGCAAATGCAAACACGCTTAAATTCCAAGGTAATATTTTTGTTAAAGAAATCAGTTTCAGGTCAAAAGACTCGAGGCACAACTCTGAGGTAGTGCAACAGATAAAGACTCTCAGGCGCCAGATGGCATCACGAGAGTCTGAGCGTGCTGAGAGAGCAACTCTTGTCAGTCAGGAGAAGCTCCAGATAGCATCAAGCAGTCGCATGAGGCCAATGCGGTTGCCTGATTTATGGATCAGACCAAATTTTGGTGGTAGAGGGAGGAAGCTGACAGGTTCCCTCGAGGCACATGTTAATGGATTCCGGTACTCTACCGCTCTTCTAGATGAAAGAGTTGATATCATGTATGGCAATATTAAACATGCCTTCTTTCAACCAGCTGAGAGGGAAATGATAACCCTCCTGCATTTCCATCTGCATAACCATATAACTGTGGGGAACAAGAAGACAAAGGATGTGCAGTTTTATGTGCAAGTGATGGATGTGGTGCAAACACTTGGTGGGGGCCGCCAGTCGGCTTTAGATCCTGATGAGATCGAAGAAGAGAAAAGGGAAAGAGAAAGGAAGTGCAGAATCAATATGGAATTCCAAACATTTGTGAACAAGGTCAATGACCACTGGTCACAGCCTCCGTTTAAGGATCTCGACTTGGAGTTCGACAAGCCTGTTAATTAAATAGGGTTTCATGGTGTGCCTTACAAGGCATCTTCTTTCATCATACCAACATCAACCTGCCTGGTTCAGTTGGTTGAGACGCCTTTTCTGGTTGTAACTCTGAGTGAGATAGAGATTGTCAACCTAGAACGTGCTGGGTTCGGTCAGAAGAACTTCGACATGGCAATTGTTTTTAAGGATTTTAAGAAGGATGTGTTGCGAATTGACTCAATCCCTTCATCTTATCTGGATGCAATCAAGGAATGGTTGGATGCAACTGATCTGAAGTACTATGAGTCACGTCTGAATCTGAACTGGCTCCCTATCCTGAAAACCATAACGGAAGATCCTGAGAAGTTCATAGAAGATGGTGGATGGGAGTTCCTGAACATGGATGCAAGTGATTCAGAGAGCGATGGAAGTGAGGAGTCTGACAAGGGGTATGAGCCGTCAGATGTGGAGGGGGAGGAATCAGAGTCGTCAAAGGAGGACTCTGATTCGGAGTCACTGGTGGAGAGTGAGGATGAGGAGGTTTCTGAGGATGGATCCGGTGCAGATTCCGAGGAAGAGAAAGGGAAGACATTGGATGAGTTGAAGAGGGAGGCAAGCAATGCAGACAGTGAGAAAGGGGATGACAGTGATTCTGAGAAGCAGAGAGAGAGGAGGAGAAAGGTGGTCAAGAAGAGTGCAACTTTCTCAGCATCAGCAGAGCGCAGGGATGATTTTGGCTCAGGACCTTCTAAGAGGCCTAAGATGCGTTGATGTAACATTTTGGTTTTAGATTGTGGTGTTTTAAGTAATATAAGTTGTTTTGGTGAGGATTCAGGGTTGCATGCCATGCTTAGATTATGTAGGAGAGTTAGAATTTAGTGAATTATGACAGAACTCCCCTAGTGTTATTAACTTATTATTGCTGTTATTGTTGTTATCAGAACTAGACATACTACATTGCTACTATCTGTTTTGAAGTTGTATTTAATTGCTTTTGTTCTAGCTGTTGTCCTCAATTTCTTTTTTTATTCTTATTTTTTTCCTCTAACTATTCTCCTAGGCCTCTCATTTTTGCACAGAATAACTCAGCTAAGAGATGTTGAACTCGGTTGTGCAATTTGAGCTGCCATTGACCTTGAGCTTTATCAACTAGGCTTAAAATAGCTACAAAGAGAAAAATATTAAAGGGGTTAATTCTGAATAGAGCATTGGTACAATAGTACAATGCCAGCATGTACCTAATGAGTTTGAAAATGGTATGCATAGACACCTTGCTACCTAAAAAGAAACAAAACTACTTTCGATACTATTGTCCCTTGCCACAGTAACAACTAAAAACAAGGAAATTAATATTGGATACAAGTGAAAGAAGCATCTCTGAACTCTTTCCATCCCTTGCACAGGATCGATCTCCATACAGAAGCTCTAAGACAGTAGTATATATTGTACCGGCCATGACCTCTCTCTTGATGAGTCCTATTTGGCAATTGAGGTGAGGAAATTAGGAATCGATTGGAAGCATGTGTGTCTTGCCTGACAGCCATTGTTCACGAAAAATGCCTTTGGAATGTTCTACAACAACAAGTTTTCAATGAATTTTAATTTTTGAAGCTAGTATTTTTGGCACTATTAGATTCTTATTTATTCATACCTCTGTGTATTCAAAACCAATTCTAAATAGATTTTTTTTTTTGGAATTGAGACAGTCAGGCTTTATCTGAGGGGATTTTGAGAACTTAAGGCAAAAATTAATTGATGCAAAATTAGATTGGGTTAATTTGGATTTAATTTGAACAAATCAATTGATAATTCGGGTAGCATTGATTTTTTCTTTCTACATTATTCTTTTGAATTTTTTTGGTTTTATTATTCTGTTTGCTGTATGCATTTAACTAATTAAGTATATCATCACACTGCTTATGATGACTTTTCTGCATTATGTAAGTATGATTCCCATTATATCAAGAATCTTATATATATATATAGTTGTGCTAAAATACTTCATAAAGCTAGAGTGCTCCATGAATCTTATATATATATATATAGAGAGAGAGAGAGAGGGGGGGGGGGGGGGGGGGGGGCTAGGGTGCTCCATGGAGTACCAAATTGCTCATGCTCCACATCTATTATCTATAATTTGAAAATTCCAACGACCTATTCGAATCATTGAATATGATATACATACTGAAATCTACTTGGAGATTGAATTTTACATTTTTTTGCTATATTTTAAGAGGTAGAAAAGTTGCTAATCAAATGATTTCTAGACCAACAAAAATTGCGATTTTCCTACCTCTCTAAAAAATAGCAAAAAAAAAAATGTAAAATTCAATCTCTAAGTAGATTTCAATATGTAAATCATTTTCAATGGTTTGGATCGATCGTTGGAATTTTCAAATTGGAGACACGATGTTGAGCATTAGAGGTTTGGTGCTCCATGGAGCACCAAATTGTTTGTGCTCCACATACGTTATCTATAATTTAAAAATTCCAACGACCGATCTGAATCATTTAACATGATCTACATGTTGAAATCTACCCAGAGATTGAATTTTACATTTTTTTTTTAAAATTTTTGCTATTTTTTAAAGATGTAGAAAAGTTGCTAATCAAACGGTTTCTGAACCAACAAAAGTTGCGATTTTCCTACATCTCTAAAACATAGCAAAAAATAAAAAAAATGTAAAATTCAATCTCCAAGTAGATTTCAATATGTTCATCATGTTCAACGATCTATCCGATTCGTTGAACATAATCTACATATTGAAATATATTTGGAGATTGAATTTTACATTTTTTGAAAATTTTTGCTATTTTTTAAAGAGGTAGAAAAGTTGATATTCAAATGATTTTGAACTAACAAAAGTTGCTATTTTCCTACCTCTCTACAAATTAGCAAAAAAAAAATCAAATAAAATGTAAAATTTAATCTCCAAGTAGATTTCAATATGAAGATTATGTTTAACGGTTCGGATCGATCGTCGGAATTTTCAAATTGGAGATACAATGTGGAGCATTAGCGGTTTGGTGCTCCACATTTGTTATCTCTAATTTGAAAATTCTAACGATCGATCCGAATTGTTGAACATGATCTACATATTAAAATCTACTTGGAGATTGAACTTTACATTTTTTACTATTTTAAAGAAATAGAAAAATTGCTAATCAAACAATTTTGAGACCAACGAAAATTGCGATTTTCCTACCTCTAAAAATAACAAAAATTCAAAAAGAATGTAAAATTCAATCTACAAGAGGATGTTACACATTCTTTTTGTATCTTTTATTTGAGAAATTAAGAACTATGCACAATCGATATTGGTTTCGGACGTGTTGTAAAAGGCAGAGTAATAATGAATACCAGCAGAAGTTTCCCAGAATCCTTACCAAGCATTAAAGGAAACTTACCAAGAATCCTTGTGAAAAGCAATATCAATTTTTTTTGACAAGATCCTTTCAAACGAGCATATCATGGAGTCAACTTTCCTGTCTCTCTCTCTCTTTCTTCTCAGCAGTTTCTTCTGACGAGTTGATCCTTTTTCCCTTTTATCAATTTCAAGTGTTTGGCCGTTTGCCAAATGCCAACTTAATTCCTTTTTTTGGAGGCAACGAGGTCCATGTTGTCAAGTGGAGGTGAGGTCTAATTAAGTGGTTCTACTTCTTTTTTTTTTTTTTTTGAAGAAAGTAGACATTGCGTACTTAACATTTCATTAAAAACCTAAAGAGGGTTACATTATTTATTTACATAAATTCCTATAGAGAGGATATCGATATCGATCTTATTATGAATTCACAAGGCTAAGGAATTGAGTGATTTTCTAGTATGCTATTCCAATTTCTCGTCTTTTGGATAATCTTCATGATTAAGAGTGAATCTGACTTAGTCGTCGAGTTGAAGATCCTGCGATTTCGCTCCTTCCAAATGCCCCATAGAGTGGCGAGCATTGTGGAGCAAGTGGTTCTACTTCAATTGTGATTTGTGAAGATAGTGAATTGAGGCACATATATATGTACTACTAATATATGCATGAATTTGGTTATAACTTGTGATGTATCGATTTGTTCATTTTCTATTTCTTCCCTGTTAATAATTCGAATGGCTGATTTGAGATCCTTTACAGTGCACTCAGTAATTTATAAAACATTACAGATTTACAGACTCGCAGTCCAGAAACAGAAATAGCAGACGTGTACAGTACAGGTAATGTGGTTATCGACTTATCGTATTATATATTTATATGCATGCTGTATGTAAGTTTGATCGTATTGTTAAACATTACTAATTTTTGGAATTTGCGCCATCTACAAAATTATTGAATTCACATCTTCTGGAATGGTCAGTCGTAGTGGAGCTCCTCTGCATTCTCACTACTGCTACAGCGTCGAGTGCTGCTCGCACAGTATTTTTGCTACAGTATCAACTAATTTATAACATAACAATACTGTCCGCTGATAATTTCGTAACTTCGCATTATTTCGGAGAATACGAATTCAAAATTATCTTCACAAGTTCCCACTTCCCATACAACTTATACATATAGTATTATTATATACATCTGATAAGATGTATGACAGATTGACAGGTCAAGTCGCCATGAGTCGGTCAAACAAAAGTCGCCGTGAGGACCAGATAAAGGCAGGCCAATCAGGTCCAGGAATATGAAATTTTTTAGTACAGATAATAGAAGACATAATAAATATAGAAGAGATCAAATATGTATGATTTTGATGCTTTATGGTGCTCAAAAAATTAAATTTTAATATTTTTTTAAATTATTAAATATTGAAATTAATTAATTAAATATCTCATATATATTATACTGTACGTGTAAAAAAATATTGCATCATTTCGATTTTGTTTTGATAGTTATAAAGAATTAACAAAATTAAACGATTTAATCGTCTCTATTGATAGTTATTGAAATGAAGTCTAAATGGTTGGGACAATGTTAGTTCCTCCCTTTCCCATTTTTAATAAACCCAATCGTCAGTAAAACAATTATTTTAGTCACTATAAAGAAAGGAGTTTAAGGGTCTATTCGGCTATTTTTCACTCACATGGAAATTTGAAAATTTGCTTTGAGCAAAAACTTTTTTTCCCCATCCAAACAATAATTTTTAACTCAATTCAAATTTCCCATCCCACTGATGGGTTACCTCCGAATAGGGATGGCAGTTTGATCAGCCGGCCCATCGGCCCGTACATACTTATCCGACCCAAGCACTATACCCACCCGGTCCATTGTCAAGGAGGGTCGGATAGGGCCGGGCCTATGAAAGGGCCGAGGCGAGCTATGGGCTGTGAAGTTGTACCTATGGGCTGCCTGCGGGCCGAATAATTAACTGAGTAATTATGAGCCTTTGTAGAGTTTTAGTTATATGTTACAGGCATGTTAGATTAAATCGCCTTAGTTCTTGAATATGACCTGTTAGAACATTGAACCAGCCAACCATGTAAGTATTACTGTATTAGGGAATCGATAATATACAGTATATTGTAAATTATCTATGTTAGAAACTGTGTGAATTGTAATGAATTTGTATTATACAATTGTGGGTAGGTATGGGCAGGTACCCATGGGCCGGGCTTGCAGTGCCCACGGGTAGGCATGCCTATTATATGCCCATTCTCTTGGGCCGGACAGGCGAGTGATTACATTTCTACGGGCCGAACATGTCACGGGATAGGCCAAATGCCCGCGGGTAAGGCCCATTGCCATCCCTACCTCCGAACGGGCCCTAAATAAGCAATTGAATCCATACCTCCAGACTTTCCTACATCACTTATTTGAAAACGCCTGCTCGACGCAGATAAAAAAAAATCCAGTCTTTAAAATGCCTGCTCCAGACTTTCCTACGTTATATGTTCAGTTGCATGTTATTTTGTACTGAAAAAATAATTTTACATGTTAAGCGCTTTGTTATACATGTTTCGCGTAACATGCATAATTATTTTTCTGTACGAAATAACATACAATCGAACTCGAATAACATGCACAATAACGCGTATAACATGCATAACGACACACTTTATTGCACGTATTAATTACATATCAATAAAAGATATCTATAAAAATATCTGTCTATGTTCTCCCTTTTAGAAGGTACGTAGGTAAACTATTTTACCGATCATTGTTTAGATTTGTTTTATTTCTCAATTTAGACCCCTCGAATTTTACAAATAAGTTTAGCTCGGTACATAATTCTTTTAAGATATCAAAAGCCTTCTTGATTATATGATAAATATTGGGAGAAAATTCACGACTCGTGTTAGATGATGTTACTAACCATTCGTACTACTGTATTTTTTGTTTCAAGATTATATGATAAATATTGAAATAACCTTTAAATTTTACAAATTAAAAATGAAATGAGAAAACAGAAAAAAATAATATTCAGCTTATTACCTTATTTTACAATATTCTTTTAATCAATATAAAAAGCATAAGAAATGTTTTTCATTGCGAACATAAATAAATTAAATGTTGGCATTCACTTCACTGTGCTAAAAAGGATGTGGCGAGCATTTGATATATATAATATTTTAAATATTCCAGTACAAATTGCATAATAAAAGATATATGTATGTACCTATTAAAACATAGTAATGCTTCTGTTTTTGGGTTCTTATAAAAAAAATATGAGGGTTCGAAGATGAAATATAATGGATTGATGCATTCGACCCTTGCGAATGACATGCACAGAAAATCCTCTAAAAATGATTAAAACAGTTTAAGAGACATAAAATCGCCACATAAAATCGTTACGATTGGTGGCGGCTATCTGAAAGAGCCAGAAACTAGAGAGGAACCACTCTGTCAATCTGTCATGTTTTAAAAGAAGAGAGAGAGAGTGTGTGAATAAGAGAGAAAGAGAGAGAGAGTAATGGAGATTTCATGTCTTCTGGTTCTTTTTCTAGTGTTTGTAGTGACGATTACAACAGCTCAAGTGCCAGGTGCATCATCATCCTTTTTACTTGTTCTGTGCATACACAATATTGCAATCCATTTGTTGAATTTTTTCCTTCAAATTGAAATGGCATTTTCAAGAAAATTAAGAAAATATTTCCGTCAAACTCCTTTGTTTTCAAAAGACACATATTTGCTTAAACACTACATAAGAAGCATGCATTTTATACCATGCTCTGCTCTCCTCTGCTAATTTGGCTCTCAATAATTATGATGATATTACAACTCAAGGTTTTGTCAATATTGATTGTGGTGGAGCACACTCACACACCGACGATATAGGCCTTCACTGGATCCCTGACAGCGACTACCCGTTTGGGCAACGCGCCAACACTTCATTTTTAAACAACAACAAAACACATTACAATACGGTTCGTTTTTTCCCGACGGACGATAGGAAGTACTGTTACACACTAAACGTAACCACAGGCCTCCGGTACCTTGTCAGAGCAACCTTTCTTTATGGAAACTTTGACAACACCAACGTGTACCCCAAATTTGTCATTTCTCTGGGTGCGACATACTGGGACACAATCGTAATCGATGATGCCTCCACGCCGGTGGTGAGTGAGATGGTGTTCTTGGCTCCATCTCCTTCTGCCAGTGTTTGTCTGTACAACACTTCGTCAGGTGTGCGGTTTATATCTACAATCGAGCTTAGGCAGTTCAACGGATCTATGTATAATACCATGTTTGAGAATCAGTACTTCATGTTCATGGCGGCTAGAGTAAATTTAGGGGAACTCAGTACTGCTTCAATAAGGTAAAATTTTATCTACTTTTTGATAAGTGGCTGCTAAAGTAGATTTTTTTGGGATTAGTGTTTAGTGAACGTACACAACTAAATTGATTGGATGTACTCAATTTTGTTTTCCTTTGTGATTTATTTATTTATTTTCATTTGATTATATACAAATTGTTTGATGGTAATAGCCATCCAATCTTTAAAGGAAAACATTGCAATTAAAGAACATCAAAATACGTTTGTACACCCCTCAAAATCTGTTAAAGTTCTCAAATAAATTTGTGAATTATGCGATCACCAACCATGTATAATCAACCTATGGATTGATTATTAATTCAGTTAATACTGTGATGATGTCCTGTTTTATCTGGTAAACTGTGCTTTCTCTTTCTCTAGGTACCCTTTTTGACTAAAAAGTGGGGGATACCCACCTGTTTTTCTCTAGGTACCCTGACGATCCGTTTGACAGGATTTGGGAATCTGATGCGATTAGAAAACCGAATTACCTTGTTGGTGTTGCACCTGGTACTGAAAAAATTTCAACCACAAAGCCAATATTTGTCGATGTTGGCGAGACTCCCCCAGTAAAGGTCATGCAAACTGCTGTTGTGGGAACTAACGGAACGTTATCATACCGCATGAACCTAGACAACTTTCCTGGGAATGCATGGGCATTTACATACATGGCCGAGATCGAAAACTTGGGCGCAAATGAATCAAGAAAGTTTACGGTTGTACTTCCGTATGGCCCACCAGTCAATGAAGCAGTCGTAAATGTACAGGAAAACGCCGTTGGGAATTACAGGCTGTATGAGCCAGGATTTCGGAATGTTTCGTTGCCTTACATTGCATCTCTCTTGTTTAGACAGACCAATGATTCGACACGGGGCCCTATTCTGAATGCGTTTGAGGTTTTCAAGTATGTGCTCATCGATTTTGGATCTCTTGATGGTATGATTTGGTACTCTTCTATTGAGTGAGTGAGTGAGTGAAAAAACTCCTACAAAGTGCTAGATTAAGTTTTGACAAATTCTTTTAACAATTTATCATTTGAGTTTCAGCAACTGCAATGTCTAGTCTTGCAGCAAATCATCCGAAAGCTCTGTGGGCCCAAGAAGGTGGCGACCCATGTTTACCGGCTTCATGGTCTTGGGTTCATTGCAATTTGAATACCCAACCAAAAATAATATCAGTGTATGAAATCTTTTGTTATTTATCTTTTACTTTTTGTATCCCATTTGCATGCATATTCCTGACCAACCAGATGGGGGCACATGATCATTGTTTTCATGACTAATTATCAAACTAACCCTCTAGTATTCAATTTTCAAATTCCAATTTAATACAGAGATCTGTCCAAGAAGAATTTAACTGGAAATATTCCTCAGGAACTGACAAGCTTAACAGGCTTGGTTGAACTGTAAGACTAATGCATTCTTTTACATTTTATTACTACTTTTCTCTAGAACAGACTTACAATATATAAACTTATTTATTTTGTAACTTTCTGATGAAAACCCCTCCTTAATTTAGCAATGGCTTTTGAATCATTTTTTTTGTTCTTTTTACTTGTTAAGTTGCTTTAACAAATTTAGATGGTCCTTTTTGCATATCAGAAAATATAATTTGGTGCTACTATGTCGGTGCTTAATTCATTTTCAAATTTGCCACTTACGTACTTTTTCTTTAGCTCACTGGTTTTGCACTTAAATATGCAGATACCTCAACAGCAACTCACTTACTGGATCCATACCTGACTTTAGTGGGTGCCTGAACTTAGAAATTATGTAAGAGAACAGTCTTTTCAAAATTTATCTTATTTAGATATACATTATAAATTTTGCTTTCTGCTGCAGTCACCTTGAAAATAACAAGCTTACTGGTTCACTACCTTCAACCCTGGCCAACCTCCCAAATTTAAAGGAAGTGTAAGTTCTTTTTCGAATTAGTAATTCCAACTCATGTATCTCCAACTACTGTCTCTAACATCTATTATGTTACAAAAGAAAAGGTTACTACATCTATTCACTCAATGCGGTTTCATCTTTACCAAAAAAAGAAAAAGAAATTTCTGAAAAATAAAGCAATTGAATCAATGTTATTTCAAGAAATGAGTTGTTAAAGAAGGGACGAAATAAAATGTTGTGTAAAATGCAAAAATCTCATAATGCACAATATTTTTGCAGGTATGTACAGAACAACAATTTGTCTGGAGTAATACCAAAGGGACTTCTTCAGAAAAGTGTTGTTTTCAAGTATGTAATTTTGATGTTACTTGTTCATTTATGGCTACATTTTTTTTTTGCTTGTTTTGTTTCATCTCAAGGAAAATAAACTGTGCCATGAACATTGCTAACATTTCTCCTTTTCTTGTATTGCGTAGCTATTCAGGAAACCCAAGTCTCCACCCGGGCAATGAAACAAAGAAAACTTTTATTATAATCTTCTCTACAGTAGGCGTTGTGTTGCTGCTTTTATTTTTTGTAGCATTCTATTTGTGTAGATACAGGAAAAGGGGGAGAAAAAGAGGTAAAATTTTTAGACAATGCAAAATGTCCTTTGTTGTTTAGTGCTTACTTCCAGTTTCTTGGTTACGTTGATGAGAGTACAATCCCAGGGTCAAAACTAATTACAACTGTAATAGATGCAGACTGATAATTTCGATTTTCATTTATTCTTAATTAGAATTTTTTGTCAGATCAAATGCTATGTGGCATTTCCATGAAGCTTTCATGTCTTTACTCTTTCAGTTTTAGTTTAATTTTAGGCCAACATAATTAATATGCTCTGTTTTTAATTCCTTTCAGGTAAACATGGGCGTTTGCCGATTTCCCAGTTAACCTTACTTAACGAATTAGATAGCGAACCAGCACATAGATTTGAATTGTCAGAAATTGTGGATGCAACTGAAAATTTTGAAAAGGTAATAGGAAAGGGTGGCTTTGGCTCGGTTTATTACGGGAAACTAAAAGATGGCTGCGAGATTGCGGTCAAGGTTCAGAATACTGAGTCCAATCAAGGGATTCGTGAGTTCATAAATGAGGTATGTGTTTGTTGAGATTGCCTACCAGTTTGGTTCTTGCACTAACTGGTTGAATGAATTTGGTCGCAGGAAGGAGGGATATAGGAATATAATCATATATATAAGTAACCTAGATACTGGTAGCAAACCTGATTGCATGTGTCAGAAAATGATGAACTCTATTTTTACCATCTTAATTTGTATTAGGACACCTTTGTGATTAGCCAACAACATTGCAAAACTATATTAATCTGGAGTGCTCTCTCTCTCTCTCACAAGGTAACTTTGCTGTCAAGGATACACCATAAGCGCCTGGTGAAATTTTTAGGATATAGTCAACATGAGGACAGTAATATACTTGTTTATGAATTCATGCATGAGGGCACCTTAGCCGAGCACCTGTATGGTACGTTGAATATTTGACAACATTATTTACATTTGCATTCATAATTTTTGTAGATGTGTACTCTTTTTTGTTTTGACAATTTTAATTAAAATTATTATCAGGACATTCAGAGAAGAAGATTTCTAGTTGGGTCAAACGAATGGAGCTCGCCGAAGATGCTGCTAAAGGTTTGGTTCCTGAATCAAGTTATTACTTTGGCGTAGAAGAAAATATAGCAAAAAGTTTCTTTGGGTTCCCTTTGGCACAATATGAACTTCAAATAATTATGCTTTTATTTATACTTTAACAACCTTTGTGTTTTTCTCTTAATTCAGGTATTGAGTACCTTCACACAGGCTGCTCCCCAGAAATAATACACAGAGATTTAAAGAGCAGCAATATATTATTAGACAAGAATATGAGAGCTAAGGTTTCTGATTTGGGTCTATCCAAACTCATGGCCGACGGCACCTATGTTTCTAGCATGATTAAAGGAACATTTGGATATTTGGACCCTGAGTAAGATTAACCATCAACTTAATTTTCTGTATATGGGTTTATTAATCCTCGATGAAAAGTCATTTTCCTTGTTAATGCAATAAGTAAAATCAAACAAAGGACCGGCAATACGGATCTGTGTCTGTGTTAATTTTTCATATATCCATTGCTAAATCGGATGTGCTTTGAAATTGGATAGGTACTATGCTACTCAACAATTCACTGTGAAGACTGATATATTTAGTTTTGGGATTATTCTTCTTGAACTGATTTCGGGTTACAGTCCCATATCGAGGGAGCATTTTGGTGCTGATTTCCAATATATAGCTGAATGGGTTAGTTTCTTTTGTACCATTACCAACTGTCAATTTTCTCTGTAATTCTATTGTTGGACCAATTATTACTTTTTCCATTGAACCAAACTTCAGGTTCATTGAATTGTAACAACAGCAATCTCCTACCAGTAACTTTACAGACTAGTGAACACATCACTTGTTAAACCCAATATATTTTGACAGAAATTGCAGAAAAACTTTGGGTTTGTATGCACTAATATTGTCAGGTACAGAACTGTTATGACTTATGCATCATGACCATGTACAGTATACTGGTACTAATCAAGATAAAAAATTTAACTTGGTGCTAATTGGAACACACCATTTTGTCAGGCAAGAGATAATGTAGACAATGGTAACATACACGCTATAATAGACAAGTCCCTAGAACCTACCTATGATATTCAATCAGTATGGAAACTCACTGAAGTGGCGTTGATGTGCGTAAAACAAAGAGGAACGGAGAGGCCGTCAATTTCAGAAGTCTTAAAGGAGATACAAGAGGCTATTTTGATTGAGAAAAAGGCAAGTGGAGTCGAGTCGATCAATATATTTGCGAGCAAATCAGAAGGATCATCTTCAAAATTCGACATATCCAACACAGCCTTATATCCTGATTCATTTGTAAATCCTAGCCTCAGGTAGGTACGATAGCAACAAACACTTGAGTGGGAACAAACTTTGCAACCTGGATATATGTGGAATTGCATCTTAAATTTTGTTTCCTCTAAAGATTTCTGGTAAATTCTTTTTTGTATTTGCGTTAAAATTTTAGTTATTGCACTGAACACAGATAATGAAATATGAACGAGCCAAAGAGCTAGTTGTTGCTGTAATTATTTACGGTTGCATGGTTGGTGAAGGCATTATGGTTGAGAAGTTGGAACACTAACTTCTTTTTCCTCCATTTACTTAAAAATTGAATGAATATTGGCCTATTAACAGGTACTGATTGAACTTTTATGATTGCTAATATATGTGTTGCTCTCTCACTCTCCATTTTCTTCTATTTTTGGTTTCTTGTTATTGAATCTTGGGACATCCAAAGAAGAGAAAACAGTTGGGTTTACTCACCTAGCTCTGTAAAAGCTCAGAAAGGCCCAAGCCCAAACTTCAGCTTCTCTAATTTGAACGTCTGTTGCTTAGTCTGAGAGCCATTTCATATTTGGTCTTACAATCAATTTCAATTTTAAAGGTTCCTGGTAGCTAGCGCTGTCAAGCGGAATGATCACGCAAATATACTTTTGCGTATTACGTTGTATTTTATGAAGGTAAGGAATTTTTCTTGCGTTTTATGTCACGTTTAATAAATTTTTATTGCGTTTAGTTAAACGTAAAAAATGTATAATTGTTTTAATGTTATAAGATCATGATTTTTCATTGTGCTTTCCATCCACATCATTTGAGTAATCAATATACCATAGTTAGTTGTATCATTGATTTATGAAATTAAAATGTTTAATTTCATTGTCATAATGATGGAATCACCTAGAGTCATAACATATGAAAGATTAAAACAAATGTATTAATAAAACATATGTGTAATGTGTGTCATTTTAATTATAAGGAATTATAATTAATTTGAACAGATTATATGTTGTTAATACATGAACAATTTTATGACATGAATATGTTGTAAAATAATTCTAAAAATATTTAAAGTATGTGTGATATATTTTAAATGAGTTTTAACACATGAGGCATATAAACTAAGATAAGATATTAATATATATGTTGCTCATATAAAATATTGAAACGTAGGTTTAATTGTATATTAGTATGATTAATATGTAAATCCAAATTCAAATTAGAGAAAGAGAATCTTGGAGACCTGTGGTAAGTTTACAAGGCTCAATAATTAATTTTCTATCCAAATTAATTATCAATTTGTGCCATAATCTTTGCCTATATAAGCCCATCCATTTAAGAAATTTGATAACTACCATTAATCACAAAATTGGTGGTTGTTAGCTTTTCTCTTTCTCTCCTTCTCTCATGTGTTGAGAAAAACCTCCATTCAAATTCTGGATATTTTGAAGAAGGTTCGAAACTAGAATTAAGATTCTACATGTTAATCTCTTACTAGTCTTAAAGATACAAGTGTTTTTTTAATCTCTATGAATACTTAAGGAGACTCGACATTTAAAGGGCTAAAGCACAACTACAGTCGAAAGAAAAACAAAATGAGAAGTTGCTAAGCAAGACAACCCTTTCGATTTGATTTAGAGATCAAATCTAAAGTATAAAGTTATTCTCTTGTTAATTAGACAAATTAATATTGTTTCTTGTATTTATAATAACTAGATCATTTATTTGAGTTGAATAAATTTTTTTTGTTTTATTTCTTAATTTCGAAGCATCAAAATCAGCATGGACACGTGAAGCAACACAAGATATGAGCTTATAGAAAATGAGATTGTGGATTTTAAGAAAGATAAGAATTGAAGAAAGACAACTCTCAATAGGTGTTGTCGTAATGATTAGTTGTTTGATTATAATTTACTAAATGAGTATTACCGTAGTGTTATTTTAAATTTAGATTAGCTAACTCTATTTAAGTGAGATATCTTAGCTGATGTTTCAAAATGAGTGGCATTCTTATCACTATGAATTTGATGATGATCATCAACATCAGAAAATAATATATCCATGTACTCATCGTGTAAACTCACATAAATGTCATAAATATATGTGTAAACATATTCAACTAATTAACTTTAAAGTTACCAAATGAATAACTCATATGTGTTGGTTTATATCAAACTTATATTTCTCAACTTCCAAATATATATAATGTCATAAATATATGTCTAACATTTTTCAAAGTGTTTGTGAGAATGGTAACATGTTATATTTTAATTAAGATTAAGAGCTAGCTAATTAACATTGGCAAATTTAGAACAAAGCTTGAAAAAATGCTTCTAGAGGGATCCATCAGTGTGGTAATATATATCCTCGACACCAAAAATCTATGTACCAACGAGACAATGGTGATGATCAATATTAGTAGTGTTCTTAAATGGATTATCACAATTGTGGTCTATTTCAATCCTCCCAACACCATATGATATACATATGATAATCGTCTTACCGTATCCGTATCCGTATCCGTTAAAAATTTTCGGATACGGATATGAATTCAGATAGTCTCGGATACGGATATGAATCGGATATTAATCGGATACCGGATATGGATCGAATATCGGACGAACACGGATACGAAATTAATATTATTCGGATAATAAAAATAATCCTTATTTGTTATATGTTTATTCAAATGCATCAATGAATTATAAAAAAATGTGATACATAAACACAAAATATATATAAAATTAATTAGATTTGTAATCTTCATACAAAATCTAATAAAATATATATATAATATGAATTTTTTGTTATGAATTCGGATAATATCGGATAATATCGGATACGGATATCTCCAATAAGTTCGGATATTATTAGAGTATAGCTAAACGATCGGATACAGATAGATGATAGTCAAACCGTATCCTTATCCGTTAAAAAATTTCGAATACAGATACGAATCTGATAATTTTTGTTATTTTTCGAATACGGATCCGAATAAAATTGAATATTATCCGATCCGTTTACACCCCCAGAGAGAAGCCACTGGCATTATTTCAACGAGAAAATATATAGCAAGCATTGGTTTTTTTTTCTGAAATTAGTGCTGACTAGTTTTTATTTTAGGGAAAACTAGGTATACTTACTACTATCTAATTTTGTTTTGTTTTTAGAAAATAAATCGATTTTTTGCAACTCAAATTCTGTATATATTAAGTTGTCGCAGCATAATTCATAACAATCATAGGTACGGTTCAAATAATATGATAATAAGATAAACTAGCATGACAAATCATGCAAAATATTTCTCTCTCGCGCTCGCGCTTACACGCGCAAAGCACATGCAAATATTTATTTGTATGCTAACTTTTCACTGTCTTTGAAAATTAATTTTCAGGTTATAGACTTATAGTTCGCTACTTCAAGTCTGAACATGTAAAAGCATGACTTTTGATAATAATTAAGATAAAAAAAAAGTTGGCGAGCCATTTTGACAACGATGACTATTGATATCATTTGTTTGCAAAGAAAATTAAGAAATATTTACTTAAGTTTTCAGTAACATATAAATTTAAAATTTTGAGTCTATATGCACAGCATATATAAGAAATATATAAAAGTTACAATCAGAGGAGTCAATAGTTGTTCATCTCTCCAACCAACGACTAAAACATATGTTTTCTTGTTAACGATGATGATGATATATGATGATGATGATGATGATGATGATGATCACTTTACATGTGTAAGTTAATGGATACATAAAGTAAAAAAATGTTTGAGAATCAGTTTTTGCAAATCCTAAATGGTTAAATCCACATTTTATTGGAAAAGGTGATACGATATTCGAACATAATTAGCCACGATCAATGTCGAAATTTTAATTTCAAATTATAAAGGTACGTGCTAGTAAAAACTGTACACTATTGATGTAATTTATCCTTTCAATTAGTATTGAAAATGATACTAAATATTAATTGTTAATATAAAATTAAAAGTGAGTATGCTATAAATAAATATTTTAAACACAAATCATTTACAATTATTGATATATATCAGTAAGTGTACAATTTAGTTGATTTTATCATCAATTAATAATACAATCAAGTTAATTTTGATTCATAATAAAATTAAGATAAAATTAATGGCACAATGGATATAAAATTATATATTATTTCCTGCACAATTGAAGACGAGACGACACTACCGCACAAAAAAGAGATCTTCCAACAATTAAAATCACATTGCTCAACGATTACGCAATCGTTGGTGTCTAAGGAGTTAACAAATCATATAAAGAACCGTTGGCATATGAGTGTTGACGAAGAGAAATATTAATTTAACATTCGAGTTAAATAAGATAGTGGTTATTTATTAAATAACTATTGTCATAGATATCTAAGGCAACATTTATTTAATAAATAATGTTTCATTAACCCCTCCTGTGGACACGTAAGGTGAACACATGTCATTGTCAGAAGATAAGTCAACAATTATTTAATAGATAACTGTTGTCCTAGGATTCTTTTTTGAAATTGATAGCATCCAGAACTGCCTTTGTAAAATTTGAAATGTATACAAACACCAATAGACATTTAAATGCATACAAACATCAATAAATTTTAAATGCATACAAACATCAATAAAATTTTAAATGATACAAACATCAATAAAATTTTAAATGCATACAAACATCAATATTTATTACAAGTTCATTTTACAAATGCGCACAAACATCAATATTTATTATAAGTTTATTTTATAAATGCATACATACTAAAACTAAAAGTTTCTTCTTCTTCTACTACTTGGGTTTTCTTCTTCTTATTCTTCAAAGTTTCAAAGGTTTTATTATTGGAAGAAGAAAGATAGAGGAGAAATGAGATGTAAAAATAAGAGAGAGAGAGAGACCATGGATATTTGAATATAGGAGAAGGTAGAGAAATTTGGAGCGTTAGATTGTGTCTGAATGAATGGTGTGATTGAGACACGTAGCGATCTGTGTGATCTAAATTGTGAAATGTTATTAGTCAGTTTGAACAGCCATGGATCATGGATGCTTGTTTCTCAATTCCTATTGATCAGAATCTATGGCAACATTTATTTATTAAAAACTGTTGTCGCATGTGTTAGAATTTTTTTTGAGAAAATTTGACAAAATATAACATAAAAACTCAAAATTTGATTTTAGAAGCTTCAGGATGGTTTTTTTGGGTCGAAACATCATCATTATGAAATTTGGCCCTATAGGGCGTGTTGGTTGTGTCTCGTCGTTTTCAAAAGGTGCTCATAATAGCAAATCCGAGTTGCGAATCAATAGTTACTCTGTTTGAAGATCAAACGTTATTTTGTGTTTTTTTTTTTGTCAAAAATAACATTGGTCTGTTTGAACAGCCACGCATCATGGATACTTGAAACCAAAAAAAAATCCATTGAAGATAAGACAATGATTATTTAAAATAATCATTGGCGTAGGTGAAGCTAGATTATTTTAAAAATTGTTGCTTTAGATTTTTATTTCTGATAAGTTAAGTCAACCGTAACGGACATTTAAAAATGATAAATTTAAGGTATGACAGAATCCCTTATACAAAATAAAATAAAAAGAATTTAGATGTAATTGAAATACTGCAATGAGTCAATGGTCAATTTAAACTCGCCGCCTCTCTATCATAAAAAATATCTACAACAAACAATTGACACAATATTTTGTTTCTGTTAATTATTGTTTAAACACACTTTGTGGATATACATAATTTGGATTGCTTACCGCTTATTCCTTTTACTTAGGTTGTGCTTTCGAGTTTTAATGGAAATGAATGAGGAGGAATTGAAATGAATGAGAGATGAATTTCATTACATTCTTATTTGAGAAGTTACAAGTTTGACAAAAATGAATAGAATAATTATCTTCTATTTTCATTATTTATCATCTATTCACCTAGTAAAATTAAACTAAAAAACAAGTGAAAAGAGTTTCCTCCCCTCCTCTTCCTTCCCATTCCACTTATTTCCTTCCATCGAAACACATCCTTAGTGTAGTAGTTCACTTTTCTTGTTGATTTCCAAAAGACAACAAATAATTATGGAATCAATGGCGATAAATTTTTTGAGAAGATAATAGAATAATAAAATTAAAATACATCTATGATACGGTTAATATTAAATAAGTAAAAGTAATATATAATAATTGCAAACCAACATATCTATTAATATTGTAATTGTTGCTATGTAATGCGCATGAAAGAAATATCATAAACAAACAACAAATATCGTAATTCGGTATTGAACTCGAAATTCGGATGAGAGACTTTTTAACTGTCTTGAATAAGTAAAAGTAATATATAATAATTGCAAACCAACATATCAATTAATATTGTAATTGTTGCTAGGGCTGCTAATGAATAGGGCGGTTCATGGACAAAATGGACTGAACACTATTGAACATTTATGAAATGGATTATTTCTTGGTCTTGGTTAAAGTTCAGTCTAAGTCCAATTGATAAAATTGAACTGGACTAATTAAGAACAATCATGAACAGATTATGAAAAAATTGTGGACTAATTGCGAGCTCAGTGTGGATTAAATGAAAATATGTTCAAACATCCCAATAGATCAACCAAGTTTTAACTCTCTGCTTCACAGAGAGAGAACTAAGTTATTCGCACAAAGAAACCTAAGTTATTCAATACAGTGATGAAAAAGCTCTCATTTAAAGAGGACAATGCACTGTGATGTCCAGAATCATGTTCATATGGTTTGCTTATGGACAAATAGTAGACATTATTTGGTTAAAAGATGAACTGGACATGAACTAGATATTAATAGATAATTATGGACTTGGTTTGGTAATGGACGTCAACTTCTCATTAGCGAACTGAGCTGGATATGGACTGAAACTCGTCCATTAGTAGCCCTAATTGTTGCTATGTAATGCGCATGAAAGAAAAATCATAAACAACAACAAATATTGTAATTCGAAATTGGATTCGAAATTCGAATGAGAGACTGTCATTTAAATTTTTGTAGTTTGACTTCCATATTTATTCAAAAAATAAATATTGTAACCCAAAATCCAAATGCACCAATAAAAAGTTATTTTTTCTGTTAATATGTTATACAAGTACTTATTAAACTCATCAAATTAAGGAAACAATTTTAAAGATCACTCCAAATTAATTATGACCGTTGCAAAAAATTCAACAAATTAAGGAAACAATTTGAAATATTACTCCAAATTAATTATTTGAAATATTACTCCAAATTAATTATGACCATTGCAAACATAAGCATACGTCATAAATTGAAACACATGAACCATTGCAAACATAAGCATATCTCCTGTTTTATTCATTGGTGTGCACTTACAATACACATTTATAAATAATTAGAAAATAAAGATGCTCCTGAAAACGATTTCATCGAAAGCTTGCGAAAGCTGAACTCTAAACTTTCGCAAGTTTTGTATCTTACTATTACACTAAATTACTATTACACTAAAGAGGGGACTCGAATGCTCGATCCTACACTAGAGAGGGATTCGAATCTGCTGCTTGTATTTGAGGCAAGCAAGATCCTGCTTGTCACGATCTGACCGCCACGAATCGATCGATCGTCACGAACGACTGTGATTTGATTCAGGTAATAGATGTTTTAGTCGTTAGATAAATTTTGAACGATCCAAATCAAAACAAACAGAGAACAAAAAGGAAATATACAAGCAGCGGATTTGATTCAGGTGATTCAGGCTCGACGTTCACCTGCGAAAAAGAGAATTTTTCACCAGCACTGAAACACATCATGCGTCTCACATATTAAAACAGGAAATAAAAGATCGTTTCTTTCTCTTGATTACATTTCAAACCATTTCACGCGGTACAAATCAATCTTTCCTTCAACCTAGAGATGTACTGAATCTACCAACAACTAGAAATCAAAACCTAACAAAATCGGCAGCAATACGCTGAAATAATAGTTCTAAAAATCAGACAAAAATAAAATCAGCGATGTGCTGTCACAAGCGTCTCAATGAATCGCAAACCATCAAATCTCGGTGCAAATTTATCTTCACTGTTTCTCGTCTGCTCGGATCCTTTGCTCCTCATCAAACCCTGCTTTCAAACGAAAAATCATATTAGAACATTAATAATCTTCGAATTAGCAAAGTAGTCCTTTTCAAGGGGCGTAAAGGAAAATATAATAATCGAGGGGTTTCAAAGTAAAGCGCCGAGATTTTTCTTTGATAATTCATGAAAACAGATTGATTCGAAAAGAAGAGAGTTTGTTTCTCTCTAATTCAATTCCCACGTCATAATGGAAACAACACCGATTAAATAGATGCAATAATGAAATTTAAAACGGACGAAGCTTCTTCGTCGAGGATCTCCAAATCAAGACAACTGGAGACAATCGCGAAAGGTAAAAAGAAGACATCAGGGAGAAGAACAAGTACCTGGCGAGAAGAGAAACTTTGTTGGCCGATCGCGACGGAGGCGTAAGCGGCGGCGATCAGAGAGGTTGCAAAGGCACCTCCGACTTTCTTCATCTTCATTTCCGTCCGACAAATTCCTTTCAAGAACCCTTCTTTTTTATTTAATTATGCCCTGTTTCGTCCCTATTTCTCTCTCTTTCTCTGGTATCCAAGTAAGCGAGTACAAACAGATCCTTCGAAATCCTACGCCTTATATTTAGGAGGGAGGAGATTTTATGAGTTGTATTTAATAGTGAGTTTCAGTTCCGGAGTTGAGATACTGTGTTGTGGGCCCCACAATGGAATTCCGTGGCAATGGCGTTGGCAAAAAGCCTCGTAAAATCATTAATTATCTGACCTGTTTTTATTATTTATTCGATTAATGCGGTACAGCGTATGATCAACCTAGAGTTTTCAAAACTATTTTTACTTGTCTAAAAACGGCACGGAACGACACGGTACAATAAGAACATGACAGAAAACACGACACGATACTGTTTACGTGTCGTGTCTTAAGTATGTAAATCTTAGATTTTCTACTATAAGAAACAACACAACATGAAACGTTTACGAGTAAAGGCACGACACGAAAACATGACACGACACGACAACACGTATAGACACGACACATTTAGACACAACACGACGACACGAGTAGACACGAGTAGGCACGAGTAAACACGTCCAAAAAAATGTACTAGAGGTTCAACAAAATAATTGTCTATAAAATTTAAAGATTTATTTTTCCGGATTTTATGTTTTTGTAATTATTTCTATTTTGTAGTTGTTTTATTATACTTGACACGATTAACAAATAAGCCATGACGTGTCGAAGCAACACGTCACGATTAGGTATGACACGGTTAATATACGACACATTTAGGCACAAAACGGTTAAGACACAACACGTTTTGGCGATCCCTTTCAATTTTTGGCACGACACGAAATGACACGATAAATATAATAAAATACTAACAGTGTCGTGTCGTTTGGCGTCGTATCAAACTGTGTTTGGAACGAAACAGCACCAAACAATACGAATTTAGAACACTAACCAACGCTAACCAAACGAGAGGTTTGAATGCTGGCATGCTTTCTAGTTATGGATCTCCGAAATCAATCTCGAAAATAACTCCAGAGTCCAAACTGATAGATTAGAGATGCCTCTTTTGTAGAATCTGTATCACTTGTAATCTCTCTCGAAAAGGTCAGAAAAAACAGCCTCTGCTGCAAAATTTTCACTGCCCATTATAATATTGTACATTGTCGTTGTGCTGGTCGGTGTATTTTGTATGTTTTGGCTGATCAATCATCTGAAGTGGCTAATCAGTCCAGAAGATAAGATTTTTTATAGATGCATGCAATAAAATATAAATTATAATTTCTCAAAACATACTAAATTTTTTATAGGTGGGTGAACATTGTCTATCTAATTATTTGTAAATTAATTGTAAATTAATTGTATATATTGTTGGACATTTTAATTTTGGTGCAATTCAATTAGGGTAAATATTATAACATTTTTCTCTAATCTAAACAATTGCAATTTAATCAAAAGTTCTCCATTACGATATTAATGAAATAAAATAAATGCAGAAGCAGATTAATTACTTACTTTCCATCTCCTTTGTTGTCTCTGTTCTTCAACTTGATCAACGGTGGAGATGTGTCTTGATACGCGAAAGAGCCTTCACGTTGTGTATTCCCGACGAGTTCTTCCAAGTGATTTGGGATTGCCTTTTCTGTTATCTAACGAGCACGAACGTCTCGACATGGAGTAGTATTTTGATGGCTATGCACAACTCATGCGCCCTAACAACAGTATTATTCAAGTTAAAGCTTTTAGACCTTAATCACCTAGCCAATTAATAGAGCAAGCAATTTCAAAAACTAATTGAGCAAATCACAAAATCTAAAAGCAAAGTACTAAAAAGATAGAGAGAGTGAAGAGAGAGAGAGAGATCAATCGAGAACAAGAGAACACATTATGTAATGTGGTTCGGCCTATCAAATCAACTTAGGCCTACGTCCACGGGTCTCCCGAAATAAAATCTTCTTTTCAGGCCGATTTCACTTAAACGAGTGTTCTTTTACAAAGTACAGAGCCAATCTTTGACTTCTTCTACACAAGCAAGTCAATCTTCTTCTCCTATACCAATGCACGTGACAACACCATAATATGCGGTAAAAATGTTTGATTGACAACACAATCAAGGACAAGGATGCACCAAAGGCTAAAACTAGCTAAGGGTTTATTCTCGAATAGACAATAAGAGAATAGTAGCTATCTTAATTGCTCTCTAGGTTAGGTAGCTGGAGGAGACTTGAATTAGACTCTTTTATGTGCTCAATTTGATGCTGGAAAGCTTTGAGAATGATTTGATAGACTGCTGATTTGTTTCTACATCTTTTATATAGGCTGAGCAATTCTTGGGATCTTGGATCTTCAAAAACTATTCCTGGCATTACAACTCTTCATAACGCCTTGGGCAAGACGTTATAACGCCTTGGACTTCTGCCTATTTTGTCCCTGTGAAGCTGTCTTGTAGGCTAACTCTTCAAGAACCCGTTATAACGCTTTGCTCACTCGTTATAATGGGTTGTAACCCGTTGTGACACCTTCCTAAAGCATTACAATAGCGCTGGCTTCGGGAAATTTCAGCTTCTGTAGCTTCTCTCTCCTCCTGAGGCGTTATGACTCCTTAGGCATCCGTTATAACGCCTTAGTGACACTTTATAAAGGGTCTTGAAGCGTTATGGTAACGTTGTACTCTATATTGCACATTGAAGTTTTTCCTTGATGACTTGAGCATGTCTTGACTTGTTCAGAAAATGTTTAACATTGGTATGTACTTGTTTTAACCTGCATCTTCATCAAAACTCATATGCAAGGTTAGTACTTTAATTGTTTTGCAAATTGTCAAACAAGAGATGAAATTTAATCCAACAAACTCCCCCTTTTGGCAATTTGCAAAACCAACTTGAGATGTGCATATCAAATCTTCATTTCTCCCCCTTTTTGCAAATAAAGGCAAAGACAAACAATTAAACTCCCTCCCGAATTTAGCACATATATATTCATACAAGTCAAGAAATTATATTACTCCTCCTTAATGAAATAAATTTCAAATATGCACAATTCATAAGATTTACCAATTGAAAATAGGGAAATGAAGAACAATGTCATCAAGAGGCACATAATCAAAACAAAGAATTTAATTGAAGTCATGCAAGAACATCATATTAATCATAAAATTCATATAAAGGATCATAGAAAAAGAAAATAAATCTAGCCTAGCCCAAATCCTCATAACTACTCTCATGTCCCTCATCATCTGGATTGAGTTAAGTCGCTCCTTCTTGTCCACCTCCCATGTGATCTTCAGGTACGGTAGGATCGGAGCAATCATTCTAAGACTCAAATTGTTAAGTCTAATTGGTCCGAACACATAGAGTTGAACTCACTTTGGTTGTCAAGCTTCTTATGCACATTCGCCGAGTTGTACTTGTTGTAGAGCGACAAGTGATATACTTGTTGAGAAACGTAGTGAGTTCCTTCTTCAACCGTTGAGAAGGCATAGGGCATCATGGGATTGAAGGCTTGGGGAGTATAGTAGAATGGGTCTTGAGAAAATTGATACCCATGATATGAAGGATGAGGCACGTAAGAAAAGGTACCAGCTTGAGGCATGTTTGGCATAGGCTCTTCATCCATAGCTTGTGGAGCATCCGGATCGGTGTATTGATTAGGTTTTGCTCCATCTCTTCTCATCCACTCATTCATTAGCTTGGGTTTCGATTCCCAAGTCAAATTGTTCTTGATCCAACCTTTCTTTCCAAGAAATGTGATTAGGTTAGTCGGGAAGTAGATGATAGGATTGGGCTCCCATGGGTCCACGAGTATGACAATGTTCTCGTGTAAGAGAATCTGGGTTAAGAGGCGAGAATATGGTAGGATCATTATTTTGTTGGTTAGGGTACTTCTCATGTAGTTAAGGATGATGAAGGATATATCAACCACCTCATCCTTGGCAATGAGGTGCCTAAGGCTAAACCCGTTTGTATGCTCTATGTTTATCTTGAGACCTTTTCTGGGATTTAGACTATTGTTTATAAGGAGAAACAACAATCTATGAAGAGCAAGTAGTTTAGAATTAGAATGGTCTTTGTGTGGGTCTTTAGCTCCTAACCATTTCTTGTATTCGGTGAAGGATTTCTCATGTTGAGACCACTTATGGTATACATCTACCTCTTCACCGTTTTCTACCATACCAAGTACCTCAACCAAGGTTTTGGCATTTATTAGTATTTCTTGGCCATAGAAATACGTAGTCACACCGAAGGACTCTTTGGTTGGTCTCATGTTGGCATAAAAAATCTTAATTGGACCTAAGGTAAATTGTTGGTTTAACTCAATCAATGGTCTCCATGCCCAAAAGTCAATTGTTTGCACCAATTGTTTCTACTCCCAATTACTAGAGGTGGCAGAACCCGACCCGACTCGAAAAACCCGCTCAACTCGACTCGACCCAAACCCGACCTGACCCGATTTTTATTGAAGTCAAACTAATTCGAATCTGACCCGACCCGGCCCGAGATGATCCATAACCCGATTCGAGGCGATACCTGATGACCCGAACCTAACCCGGCCCGACCTAAGACGATCCTAAACTGTGACACCCCGAAATTACCGGTCCAGCGGGGGTGCTCAAATAAATAGTATCTTCACAGCACATGTCCAGACTTGTCAACCTACGTCGTCAAAAGAACAGAAAACAACAGAAACAAAACAGAGTCAGCTATAAAGCTCAGTAATCGGTTATTTTACGACGCTCTTCTCCTTAACAGGTTTTACCAATAATTTAATATAATATTTCAAAATCTCACATGCAATAATATCATAAACAAACGAATATCAAAATACAGACAGTAGAAATGAATGTAATATGTCTCGACTATATATGGTATCAACAGGTACTATCAAATCAAACTCTACTAACTTTGGTCTGGTATTTTAGTTCAGATTTCATATCAATTCACATCATTTCGAGACATTTCATATTTCAAACAATCACATATCAAATCATTGACCCAACGTCATCGTTAGGTCCAAATAAGTAATATAATCCCCTATCCCAACCGGTACTGGGCACAAAAGAGGACAGTTTCTGTATGCGCATAAAGAACCTGTTTTGCGAAGTCAGGTTATGATCCTCATCCTTCGTATATTACTTTTATAATCCAGTACAGTCAGACCCACAGTGTATTCTGTGGCGTCATATCATATCCATTTCCAGAATCAATTACGGAGAACAGTCAATACGGTTAACTATTCAAATAATGCAGTTCAACAAATGCAATGGAATCGAATATCAAAATGCAAAATAATATATATGAAACAATCACAATCCATTTCAAAACAAATCACACACAATTCAATCCACAATTTCAATCCGAATCACACATTTGAATCAGATAGTCAGAAATCAAATACAAGTTAAGAAGAAGTCCGATTACCTGATCAGAAGACGATTCAAACCGTCAAATCAAATTTCCTTGAACATGAAACAGCTATGTCGTATCGTTGGAAATCCAATCGGAGAAGCCTACCAAATCATCAACGAATATTAAAAAATTCATTCTTTATGTTTTTACTATTTTTCTAATTAATCTCTCCCTTTTTCTTTTCTTTTCCCTTTTCTTTTATTTTCTCTTTTCCCCTTCCCGTTTGATTTCTCTACAAGAGCATATATATATTAGGAATTTTAATATGTCATGAATTGTGGCATGGCAGCCACGTGGTGGCAAGAGGCCACGTCCCACCTTTTTTTTTTTCTTTTTCTTTTTTTTCCATTTTACACTTTAAACCTTATAACATATTTAATTTACAAATTGGTCCAAATAAAATATACCAAAATATATAAAAAAAAGTTTGAGATGTTACATAAACCCAATTCGAGGCGACACCTGATGACCTGAAACCCAATCCGACCCGACCCGAGAAGATCCATAAGCCGATTCGAGGCGACACCTGATGACTCGAAACTCGACCCGACCCGAGAAGATCTATAATCCGATTCGAGACGACACCTAATGACCCGAAACTCGACCCGGTCCGACCCGAGAAGATCTATAACCCGATTCGATGCGACACCTGATGACCCGAAACCCGACCCGAGACAATCCATAACCCGATTCGAGGCAACACCTAATGACCTGAAACCCGACCCGACTAGAGAAGATCCATAACCAGATCCGAGGCGACACCGGATGATGCAAAATCGCCCGACCCGCAAGAAGGTATTTGCGCTCTTAAAATGCAACATAAGATGTAAGAAGGTATTTGCGTAATCGTTTCATGCATTCGACAACGCTGCGCTTAGGAAAAAACTTTTCTTAAGCTTTTAAAGTGCCTGTGAAATGAGTAGACAACCCAAACACATTCCTCTAACAAATCTGTTTCAAATCCAAACACATTCTTCTAACAAATCTGACCCGATGCATCCTTTGACCCGATGGGTCAGGGGAAATTGCAACACAATTTATGTTTGTTTTGGAACGATTTTTACACGAAATCCAGTCTGTGAAGCTGGAAAAGTGTACCCTACTTGTGTTGCAGGTTACTTTTGAACTTGAAACGGGTCAGACGACCTATCACATGTTGTTGTATCATAATTTATTTATAAGCTATTAACAATTTACTTTCAATTTATTTGAATCTTTGGTTGAAATTAATATAAGTATCTCACATAGGCATTATATAATTTAGATAAAGTTGCATACAAGATATGTTTTAATTGACTTGTAAAAGTTGATTTTATACATAAGTTCATTGTAGGTAGATCTTTTATTTATTGTGTTATATATATTTCTAACTTTATTTTAGCATTTTATTAGATGTTGTAATTATTTTATTATTGTGCACAATAATTTAGTTAAAGTTAAATAGTATGACTTAAAACTCGTAAAATTTTGTTATTAATAAAGATTTATTAATCTTCAGTAAAAATGATCAAAATCATATGCATGTGAAGATATGATAAATTCAACTTATACAATTTTAATATTTATTTTAGATTAAATAATATAGTCAATTTTTAAAAATAATAATGGTAAATTAATAAAGATTTTTAATTGTTCAATGATACGATAAGAGTCTAACTAAAAACTAAATTGAGCATTCAATTATGTATTTTTTTGTACCTAAAAATAAAAATATTTTGCAACCTATTATGTCACTTAAATTGGTCATTAAATTATTACAACAACAACAACAACAACACATTTAGTCTCATTTCTCAAACAAGTCGGGATAAACTAGAAACGAAACCCAATCGAAGATTAGTAGATTACTGATATTGAAATGATTATGATACATAATTATTTTTTTACTAATATAAATGAGATCAAGATTCATTTACTTCAAGAATCATAATAACTAATTCAATGACGCTAACGTTGCCTGAGCACGAAAGTCAATCTGATCTGGTCCGACTCGATCCAACACTAAAAAACAATGACGATGTTCGACCCGAGACCCGACACGATCCAACACCCTAAGCAATGATGCCCGACCCAACACCCGACTAGACTCGACCCGACCCGACACCCGACCCGACTCCCGATTCGAAACTCGAAAAACATCGACTTTGCCCGACCCAAGACCCGACCCGACATGACATCCGAAAAACATCGACGTTGACCGACCCGAGACCCGACCTAATTTCGCCCGAACCGACCCGACTCGACACCCGAAAAACATCGACGTTGCCCGACCCGACCCGACACCAGAAAAATATTGACGTTGCCCGACCCGAGACCAGACCCAAACCAACACCCGAACAATATCGACGTTGCCCGACCCAAACCCGCCCGACTCGCCCGACTTGTCACCTCTAGTTGTAACAACTTAAGTCACTAACTACACATAACAGTAGATGGAAACTCATCTTTGTTACAATATATAAGAATTCAAGAAACCCCCAAACTTGGTCCCCTTTCTGGAAGACCATAAAACAATTTGAGCACTTAATTGAGATTAACACAACTATGAAATTAGGAAATAGGAGAATATCAAATTCTTGTTAGATTCTTGGTGTGGGGAGGTGCCTCTATATATTGAATTCCATACACTCTTTGTTATATGCACTAACCAAATGGATTGTGTAGCTGAGGTAATACAGGGAGATCAACTGAAGCTAAATTTTAGGAAAAATCTATCACCAGTCCAGACTCAGCTACTACTTGTCTTGCACCAGAAAATTATGCCCATGTTACCCCTGTCAAATGAAATGGATAAGATCTTGTGGCAATGGAGAGAAATAAAAAAATTAGAGAACAAACAGATTTATAATTTGCTAAGTTTTGGAGGGATACCTTACCATTCCAAAAAAATTATATGGAACATGAAAATACCTCTCAAAATCAAAATCTTTCTCTAGCTTGTAGGCAAAAAGAAAATCCTGGTGAAAATGAATTTGGTAAAAAGGGGTTGGGTAGGAGAGATATCTTGCATATATTGTACCAATCAAGAAGACATTGATCATCTTTTTTTTTCAGATGTTACCATATTAAGAGAATCTGGGGGTGGATTTTGCAAAGTTTCATATTCAAATAATGCCTAACTCAGTGGTTGAATTGGGCAATTTATTGTACTCCCTACAACCCCAAAGGCAGAACTACTAAGCCTAATCGGTCCAGCAACACTATGGATATGTTGGTCAGAAAAAAACAAGTGCTGCTTCGAAGAAACACAACCAATCAAAGCTAAATTGTTCACTGCAAAAAATTAAATATGTTCACCTTTATTGGTCAGGTACATGGACCTCCCCAAGCAAAGCAGCTCTCGAGGAATGGATGCAAAGGTCGAGATGGGATGCAGAGGATGGAGGTGAAGATAATGGGCACCTGAGGACTCGCCAAGGTTACTGCATCAATTCAAACTCAGAGGACATGTTGGCAGGGGGGAGACGGCATTTCATGATTGCTCATGCGTGAATCCTATGTTCACTTCATGTCTTTTGTGTCTTTTAGTTCATGTTTCTATACCTGTTTGATCTGTGAATTAATGAGCTATGTTGCAAGAGACGTCTGGAGGATATTATTTTGGGGTTTTGTTTCAATTAGGGGGTAAAGAAGTGTGAATTTAGTATTAGATAACGAAGCTACACTGGTACCGTCGAGATATAACGGTACCAGTTCAAATACAGAGAGGGGTATAGATAAAGAATAACGGGTTAAAGGGTTATAGAGAATATAGGCAATGCAGCTTCGGTTGAAGCGTGTATCAAATTGTTCGAACTTGTACTTTACTTCTTTTGTTTCAACAGAGGAAGTGGTAGGCGCTCCATACTCAATTCAATAAAAAAATTATATATATATATAGAGAGAGAGAGAGTGTGTGTGTGAGGCTATGGTGTTCCGCAAAGCACCAAACGCTTCTTGGAGATCAATTTTTATATTTTTTTTAGTTTTTTACAATTTTTTTAAAGGAGTGAAAAATTGGTTAATCTAACGATATCTGGATCATCCGAATTAATGATTTTCGACATCTTTAAAAAATAGTAAAGAAATTAAAAAAATGTAAAATTCGGTCTCCAAGAAATTTTAATATGAAGATCAAGTTCAACGGTTTAGATCGATCGTTTGGATTTTGAAATCAAAGATATGGAGGAGAAGTATAGTGAATTTGGTGCTTTACGGAACACCATAGCCTCACTCTATATATACATACATATATATATATATATTAACTGAAAATAACTTTTAATTAGAATAATCTAATTTTCATTACTCAATCATCCTTATATATATATATCGCAAAATATAGACATTATCTATATATAGTAACTAATAGTGATTTAATTAATAGAAAACTATTTTTTAATAATTAACTACATATGTAAACTTTATTTAGTATTTACTAAATATCTTTCATACTATACTTAATCTTAATTGGAAAACCCTTTTTAAATTTAGCACTTTTATTTTCCCTTTTATTAGCTTGAATACTAATTATAGATAATAGCTAAATTTTATATTCAATTAAGATAATTATAGTTACTCCTAAAATTCAGATTTGGCACTGATTTCTTTATTTTATTTATAAAGGGACAATTCAAAATATTCAAATCTGGAATTCTGCAAAAATTGGCACAACTTGCATGTCTTGCATCCGTTAAACACAGGACTTGCGGTCGCAAGAATGTTCCATGTGACTTCAAATTGTGTGCCAATTTTCTGCAAAATCATGTTGTCTTGCAGGCATAAGAACAACATTTATGATGGTAAAGAGTACCTGTCAGTTTAATTTCATTGCTCCCGCAAAACATAAATTTATAGTGTCTTATGACCGCAATAAATGGGCCTTACAGCCGCAGAGCACAACCTATCAATTCAAAGTTTAGTTGCCCCCAAAAACAGAAAGAAATCCTTTATTCAATTGCGGCATAATAGATAGGCCTTGCGGCCACAGGTGACCAACCTGTCAATTCAATCTTGGTTTTGTTTTGGGACAATTCAATCTAGAAATTCTCTGTTTCGAAATAAATTCCTAAATTGTTGCATAACTTTTCAAAATTCAACTTTATTTGTTCAAACAATTATTAAATAACAATTTTGAATAAACATCCATATATCAAAAGGCGAAAACTATGATAAATTATTAAATAACAATTTTGAATAAACTTTATTTGTTCAAAAAATTATTAAATAACAATTTTAAATCGCATAAAAGGCGAAAAATATGATAAATTTCAAAATTTCGATTCAAGAACATTTAAAATAATTAAATAACAAATACTAGAAAGCCAAAAACTATTTGCAACAACTAAAATCGATATATTTCCAGAAAGTATCTTAAATAATGCAACGGAGGTGACTCTCATACCACTTGTTGGTGCAATTCAAGAATTATGTTTGAGCCACACTACCGAAATTCTAATCTAAGCAATTGCAATTTTCAATTTAACCTCCGTGCAATTATTTAAGACATAAATTAAATCCTAGCAGAAGCAATACTTACTTTCCATCCCTATGATCTCCCTTGTACACTTCTGTTTATCGAGGAGTCGTCAGAGATGGTCAAGCAGCATCATGGTACGCTAGCAGATCCTTCCAAGCAATTTTCGGTGCCAAACTTCTTTTCAAGGTTACGAATGTACCAAGAAGTAATTTGTTGTAATGGAGGAGAAAGTGGAGGCTAATTCGCATCACATGTGCCCTAGAATTCGATACCGATAATATTTGGAGACCCAACGCCTTTTATACTAGTGAAACGTATCTTGAAAAGATACCGTAAGTAATACCAAATATTATTTGGAATATTTGATAATATATTCTCTCCAATTCTTTTCTAAATTATCATATTTACTGTTGTAAACACGTTCCTCAAATTTGGTATTGCTTGGAACAAAAGCTAGAAAGATATCGGCAAAATAAGGCAAGGTTTTCTGCCTCTGCGCAGCTCTCTTGTGGTCACAATAAACCTTATTGTTGTCGCAATTGACTTGGATTCAAACTTGGCAGGAAATCTGCCAAGTTTCTTGCAGTCGCAAAGATGAGCTCTTGCGACCGCAATTGAACTGCTGAATTTTTAGCAGCTTCTTTCCAAGTTCTATCCTGATCTCTTGCGGCCGCAAAGGGTATCCTTGCGACTGTAAGACAGTTGCGCTATTTTTTCTGTTTTGCTTCGGCTTTGATTCAAAATATTTAGGTTTAGCTCAAACAATATTTCTAACTTTACATTGACACTAGTATTAGTTTAATTATTTATAATCGGTCCATCAACTATTATAATTAATTCACATTAAATTCCATATGTATTCATATCGAGAAACTTAGCGAAATACGTATTATGCCCTTGTACAAATTAATCACATTTATGGCATATCTGATATTACTCCTCGTAATATTGGTGACAATGAGATATATTAATCAAATAACACGTTGTCCAAATTTTATTTATTGGATTTGACGTCTCAATTCCAACATGAAATACCTGAGAAAATGAATGGTCTAGTGGGAATTGAACTCATGATCCCTCAGCCAAACTCCTGACACTAAACCATTCATTTTTCTAGTTCCATTTCTTTTACGATTTTTCTTTATAATATTATCAACAAATATTATTATTACCTTTATTAATATTATTATTACTTTTATTATTATTCTTACTATTGTTATTTTTAATTTCCTTTTTGTTATTATTAATATTATTATTACTTTTATTAATAATATTAATAAATTTTATTATTATTACTATTATTATTTTTAATTTTTAAACTTCTTAGTAACATTAATATTATTACTACTTTTATAATATTTAATCATTACTAATAATTTTGTTAATATTAATATTATTATTATTATCTACATAAATACACATGGATGTAGTTTTTACAAAACTGCAATTAGTTTTATTATTATTACTAGCGCCTCTAAGTTCTAGGTTACAACTAGATTCCACACCTGCAAAAGCAATGTAAAAGTACTTGAAAATCAAAGAAAAAAAATGTAATCTTACTAGGGGCGCAAGTAACGTATTTGTTAAAAAAGTTCATTCTTTTACCATTTATGAAAAATTTCCATGACATAAGGAATTCGATATGCCGCTCCAGTGTTTTCTTGTATCTCTGCCTCTTTGTTTCTCTTTGAGGAAAAGAATCAGCTGCTGCGCGATATGGGTAGCACAACAGCTGTAGACCGTCAGATTTCTTCAGCTCCATCAAGATTTGTGTCCATATTTAAACTTTCCTGATTTTCATCGCTGATGGTCCATCCGAAATTGACCGTCAATCCGGACTATCCTTTGCGTGTAACATGATACTATGCTACAATAAATCCGGGTCCCTCCTTGAGCCACGCTGCAGTGATTTTTGCCCTTCGTTCCTTATAGGGTCGTGTTAGTTCGTTTCATCGCAAACAAACTTCCAAGTTTCAATTAAGCATACATAATACTTCGAGAAAAAAAATCCAATTATAGTGACAAATTGTAGTTAAAAAATAGATATTTACAAGTTGAAACGTTATACATTTCTCAAAATGTGTGATCGGAATCATAGCTACAGCTAGTGTTGTGACAAAACTAGTACGGGTCAACTCGACCCGTGCTCATCCGCCCCCATCGTCCGCCCGTGAACCCAACCCGTGCCCCCTCGTATTCTTGCCAATGGCGGGTTTCATACGGGTTTGGGTCGCCCTTTGAAATTTCACTCGTAGTAACTCGATCCTTCCTAACCCATCTCCAACCCACTCACTCACGCCTGTGTCCGTGACCCGTAACCCGCACGTAACCCGTCCTTTGCAATTTTTCTGTTTTTTCTTTGCAACACTTCGAATATTTTGTGATTTTTTTATTTTCGAATTTTAATTTAAAAATAAGTTCATATTAAAAAGAAAATTTGACATTAATTGCAATTTTTTCGAAACTTTTGGAATTTTTTGGTTATTTGAAATTTTTGGATTTAAAAAATATTAAACTCATGACCCGTCCGTACTCGCCTCGTCCCAATCTGTCCCGTCCAACCCTACGGGTCCTCTTCTCAAATTCAACCCGCTCCGCTTAACCTGTCGCATCCGTGCAATTCATACCCGTACAACTTATGTCCGTGCCCGCCCATATCCGACTGTTTGGTAAACACTAGCTACAACACTATCAGTTATGAAATGCTAATTTCCGATCGTTACCAAATAAAAAATCTCTTGAAGTATGAATAAAAAAAATCTCGTGAAGTATAATTCCATCAAACACCGAAGCGTGAGAGGCTCTAGAAGGCGCGGCGATTAGACAACACCAACTTTAACACAGAAATAAAGATCTAACACGTGTCCGTACCAAATTCCATTTCTAACACACGACTACAACTGGACGTTACAAATTACAATTGTCCCACTCGGCCACTCCCACCTCTCAAATAAAAAAGGAGAAAAAAATTCAAAGAAAAGTAGACGAATCAACCGCCCCACGTAGAGTAGAATCACTGTGTGGGACCCAGTGATGAGGAATTGCTGACAGTGAGGCAGAGGCTGCCACGTGATTTTATGTGGGACCCGTTGCTAGATAACTGGGATCATGTTGTATCGGTGAACCGGATTCACTTAGGATATTAAACAGAATCCGATCCAATCCGGAAAACCTGCCGGATCCGACCGATTCAAACTCGATCTGATCCGATTTTTATTGAAGTCAAACTAATTTGAACCCGATCCGATTTGATCCGAAACGATTCATAATCCGATTCAAAACGACACCTGATGATTCGAAACCCGACCCGACCCGACCCGACCTGATCATAACCCGAATACGGCCTTTGCAAATGTTCGATTCGTTTCATTAATCACGCTTCAATCTGTCGCTGGATGATGAAACATTAGGAATCGTATCCGCTGCTCTTATTTAGCAAGAGCAGGATCTTGCTCTTCTGATCTGGACCGTTAAATTTTCAGATCTAAAACTTATAAAATATACAGCCCCCTGATTTCCATCTGTGGGCGGTCCGATCAAAATTGGGCGGTCGAGATGGAAGAGAGCAGAGTCCTGCTCTTATCAAAAAGAGGAGCAGATACGGATCCGAAACATTAACGGAGAAATGAAAAAAGGGATCCCTGTTAATTAAAAAATCGTTGTTTAAACCAAGAGCAATACGAATTGCTCTCTTTCAATTCGTCTCTCTTTTTTCTCAAAGTAATTCCCTCTAGAAAGGCTAGGGTTTCGCTCCATCGAGTTCCGACGATGTTAGGAATATAAGAGGTAATAGAAGGAGGAGAGAACACAGCATCCGTTAGATCAGTAGCTGTTGGGAATAAAGGGCTCACATTCAAAAGTGAGCTCAGGAAAGGAGCCGTTAGATCAAAGATAGTTGAAGATGAAGGGGTGAGATCAAATGCAGTAAGAATGGATAACGGTACTATTGGGAATAAGTGCCGAGGCCCAAGAGGAAGGCCCAGAAAAGAAAGACACAACTCCTGTGTCTATTTCACTGAAGAGTGGGGTCCAGTCAACAAACTGGAGATTATCTTGTAAAGGAAATGGAGAAGAAGCATTAATAAATGGAGATGGTCGTTGGATCTCAACATATCGTTCAGGGGTTGTTTTTTATTGTTTCTTTTATTGTTTTACTGCTGTAATTCGATTCTTGTAGCTTATAAAAGGAAAGGGGATCGATTGGACAGTCATTGTCTAGACTGAACCCATCTTCCACCTCAAAAAATTCCAATTAGAATCTATCGATTGTTCTAGTTTTTTCCCTGCTTTGTAATTCAGAATTTCAATAAAGCTCATTTAACCCCAAATTCCTTTCTCTATTATTCAAATTACTTCTAAAATTAGCTTACAATCCCTCTAGTTCGTTACAAGTGGTATCAGAGCATCGAACTTGTGCCACACGCTTATGCCCAAGCCAAAAAATAGTAAAGCAATGGAGGAATTGCGATCTCAAATGGATCAACTCAGATCTGAGATGGATCATCGATGGCAAGAAGAGATCTTTCGTGCAAAACAGCAAGAAAATACTCTCAAAGATACATTAGTTCGTACACTCACAGAATAGCTTCAAGCTAATCAGATCCAGACAGCACAAGCCATTGTAAAGGAGACTCAGACCATGGCTCAGGAGTTCAACACGAAACTCCATGAGATCGAGCTGCGTTGGGATGCAATCTTGCGTGGCCATACAACACACCACCAACTGGAGGTAGATACCGAAAGCACACCACCTCTACACCTATCAACTCACAGAAATGCTCGATCACCTACTCACGAGATCAACACTGATACTCAAATGTTACTGCCAAAGTCGGATTGCCCTTCCTTCAATGGTACTAACTGTTGAGATTTCATGTGTAAGTTCAAGAGGACGAAAATTTAAATTTTTTGCCTCTATTTAACTCAATACACAAAGGATCTTATTTATATAACAATTGCAAGCAAGATTATACTAAAGAGATTGTCAAATCTCTTCGTAGAGAGGAGTCAATTCCGCTTCTAGGTCTCTTGGAAACCGTCGTCTTCCTTCTTCGGCCATGGAAGCACCCTTGTCTCTTGGTTCACCTTGAACCTAAACAACAACCTAAAGCATCCTTAGATAGATGGATGTAGAGGTTATAGTTTAGATCCAACCACCTAGATCTTCAATCTTCAATGAACAAGCTATTTCATTTGGTGGTTAAACCTTGCAAGAGAAGGGAAAGAAGAACAATGGAGTTTTTTTTTTTCTTTCTACACACAAGAGAGGGGAAGGGAGGGTTACTATTCACGGTTACTATTCATCCCATTGTAGGAAGAGAGAGAAAAAGTCATTTTTTCATCTCAAACATACCCCTTTATATAGCCAAGCCCTAGGGCAACACTTGTGTTAATTATTTACACAAATGACTATGATTACTCTCTTGTTATTCCCTAATCATATTTTGCAAGGATTTAATTTATGAGTAAATAATATTACTATATTATTCTAATATGAATTAATTTATTATTCTTATAATGCTCTCAAACATTATACAAAATAATATTCACATATATTCTCATAAATTTATTTTATGATCTAAGCATGTCATTTTACATGACATATTACTTTAACATTTTATCACATGCATTTTAACTCATACATCATGAGATTAAATACATCATTCAAAATGTAAAATACTTGTTGTTTATGTTCAGTTGGTGTGACCTTATAGAGGATCTACGTCATCTTGGGATATAATATAAAATACTTTATATTATGGACTATAAGAGGTTCTATCACTACATTATAGTCTCCCAAACGACATAGTTGTTACGTGCTTTATCCACTTAATTTGTGTCTATCCTTGTCTCATGATATTTTAAATAATATGCAAAATAGGATCGTGTCATTTTTGCATTATATTCTTTTCTTGGTCTCTCAAGTGAATTATAAGTATAACTACATCAGTTATATTGCATGCAATATAATTTCACTTTACCAAGGGGCCCAGTAATATCATAACTCAAATAATTGAGGGACAATAATAATGTAGACATATAAATTTCTCCCGCACAAGTTGTACATAACGAATTACTATATCATTCCAATCATTTGAATGGACTTTAATAGTAATCACATTATATACTTCTCATGTGAAAAACCTACATGTCTCATATATAAGATTCAAAGACACATTGAAAACATTAATGACACAAAACCAATCCATATAATGCTCCATCTAGTTAGGTCATGTTCAGTATATAAAGAATCATCATTTTATATACTCATGTCATTGAATGATAAGCACTTATCAACATTTATAGAACTACAATGTACTTTCAATTGACATGACAATCTTCATGGTAAATAATGTTCCCTTTAATTACCACACGATTGTGAGCATATTTAGGATTATATGTTTTCATCTAAAGAGTTCTATGGTTCAAGACCATGAGCATCTTCTTGAACGCTTCTAAAGATATAACATATCAATCTCAAGGAACATAAATGTATAATAACATTTAAAATCACAAACAATTCATAAGTTCGTTATCAAAAAGATAACTTTCAAAACACACAACCTTCAGTCTCCCACTTGTTTTTAAAGTTTCTTATATGCATAAACTCTAAAAAGAGAGAACCCTTTCAATTTAGTTTTCAAGCCATTCTCCATGATCTTGTAGAATCATGGACTCGAAATGAATTTCGTTCTTGGCTTACGATAAAAGTGTTTTCAAGGAATCAGCTATGTTGCTGTTTGTGTCTACCCATATTAATATAATTTTGCCTTTGTCTATAAAGTCTCGAGTCACGAAGTACTCTCTATCATGTACTTTGTCTTATGTTGTGATATTGACTCCTTGATTTGCATAATAGATGTACTATTGTAGCAAAACAACTCCAAGGATCCTTCACAGGATAAGACATCACTAAGTTTCTTAGGATACTTCTTTATCCATTCTTTTTTGCTTGCCTCTGCGGCCGCCATGACTTCCGCTGAGGTGATTGAGTTTGTCATAGTTGATTACTTCCAACTATGCTAACTCACTTTACCACCAATCAGAAGATGAACGTATTCAGATTGATCATCTGGATCAGTTATAAAACTAGCATCAGTGTAGTCTTCTACAATGAGCTCTCTTTGACCACCATAGACAAGAAACTTATTCTTGGTCCTTTTTAGATACTTAAGAATATTCTTGTCTGTAGTCCAATAATTAGGACTAGATGAAGTCTAATGATGACTTGTCATTCTTAGAGCATACCCGACATCCAGTCTGCAAGCCATAACATACATGATGCAATCTATGACTGATTCATAGGAAACATTCTTCATGCATTTTATGTCTTTGTGTGTTGTGACAAATTGTAACTTGCTAAATTGCACAACACTTTTATTGACACATTTTCCTTCTTGAAATTTCCCATACGGAATATTTCCAAGATTTTGTCAATTTAAACTTTTTGACTTAGGCCAATGAGCTTGTGAGGACTATCTCTATATATCTTAATCTCTAAGACATATTGAACCTCATTCATGCCTTTCATTGAAAAAACATTATTTTCAATGAGCTCTTTGTTTGCTCCATCAAAGATACTTCATTCTACATTAACAATATGTCATCGACATGCAAGATCTAGAGCTACATATGACTCCCACTAACCTTCTTGTATACTCAAGTTTTTTCCTTGCTTTGAATGAATCCATGAGTTTTAACCTCTTCATCAAAGCGCTTGTTCCACATCCTCAATGTTTGCTTCAAGCCATAAATGGCTCTTTGAAGCCTGCATACTTTGTTGTTGTTCTTTGGATCATCAAAATCTTGATGTTGTAACATGTACACATTCTCATCTATCTTACCATTTAGGAAAGTTATTTTGAAATCCAATTGACAGATTTTATAATCCTAAAATGCATCAATAACCAGCATAATCCGAATAGATTTGAACATGAAAACTTGTGAAAAGGTTTCGTCGTAGTCAATCTCTTGAATTCGACTAAAACCTTTCATTACAAGTCTTGCCTTGTTTTTCATGTTACTATTCATGTCCATCTCCCTCTTAACAACTCATTTGTTATTAATGAGTTTATTTCCTTAAGGAAGATCTATCAAGTTCTACACTTGATTGCAATATATGAATTTTATTTCGAATTATTGTTGTCTGTCGTATTTTATTTCCATTGCTTCTTCATAGGTCGAGGGATCTTCGGTATCCATTACCAAGCTTCATGAAGACCCATGTAAAAATCAGGTCTTCTCCTTTCCCTTGTTGACCTTTCTAAGCTTACTTTATTCTTGCAACTCCTCTTGAGCTTCTTCAACTTCTTTCACAATTTGTTGTGAAATTGGTTCTTGCTCAGGTCGAGTTGAACGAATACTTAGTGGAGAGGTACAAGTCTCTTCAACAAACTTTTGTGAAGCGTGACTGTTTGTACTCCCACTGATCAAAGGAATTTTATGTGACATTTCATGACCATCTTGAATGCTATCATTCATCTCATGATCACTTGCGGATCCTCTTGAGTTTTCTCAAGTGTTATCCTATTGTCATTGCTTTTGATTCTTTTGAGAAATTTCTTCTCTGAGAATACTGCACCATTCTTAACAAATATAATATTTGTTAACTTGTGCCAAAAGTTGTAACCTTTTTATTTTGGATCTCTCCTGAAGAAGCATTTATCTATTTTGGATTTTAGTTGACATCATACGCTTGACGTATGAGTCACAATCCAAAACTTTGAGAAAAATATATGTTGGATGGTTTGCCCATCCAAAACTAATGTGGAGTTTTATCAATGGATTTTGATGGAACAATATTTAGTGTGTGAGCTGATGTTTGGAGTGCGTGACCCCAACAATACAAAGATAGCTCTGTTTGGTACATCATTGAACGAACCATATCAATCAAGGTTCGATTCATTCTCTCAGAAACACCATTTCACTGCGAGGTTTTGGGTTGAGTGAGTTGTGGTATGATACCACACTCTTTCAAGTATGTACTAAACTCATTACTCAAGTATTTGCCTCCACGATCAATTCGTAGGACTTTAATTCTTTTGTCAAGTTGATTTTCTACTTCATTCTTGTATTCTTTGAATTTTCTAAAGAATCCATTCTTATTCTTCATAAGATACACATAGTCATATTGACTATAATTATTTATGAAGATAATGAAGTACATATAACCAACTCTTGCACTCTTATTCATAGGACCACATACATCGAAAATGTATGAATTCCAATAAGTAGTTTGTCTTTACACCTTTACCATTTAACGATGATTTGGTCATCTTTCCTATTAAACAAGATTTCACATTATTGATTACAAGCATGAATAAACCATTCCCATATAATGAGCAAAGAGATGTGCCTCACACAACTCTCGCTTATTTATGGCCTAACAATGAATTCATGTTGAGTAGTTAACAGACATGAACAAGTCATTTCCACATAATGAGTAGAAAGTTGTGCCTCACACAACTCTCACTAATTCATGGCTTAATAACAAATTCATGGTTGGTAGTTAACAAGCATGAATGAGCCATTTCCACATAATGAGCAAAGAGATGTGCCTCACACAACTCCCACTCATTTTTGGCCTAATGACGAATTCATGCAATTTTCACAATTTCTAGCAATTAAGATCACACTCATGTTTATTCTCAATTACTAGCTTAAAGTGGATAAAATGTGTTTCTTGTTTATATGACCAGGACATAGTGCCATAAAAAGTGTTTCATTCGTATGTGACATCTTGAGTATCTTGTTATTGACATTCAACATATGTTTATTCTTAACTAAACAAAGTAAGTATCATTTATTAGAAATGATAGCATTTGTTTAAACATGATAAACATCCTTTAAATTTAAATACGAATCACTAGACAATTGTAAGTTGATGGTGCCGACTATAATCACATAGATACTTGCACCATTACTAACTTTCAACACAACCTCTCATTTCGAGAGTGATCTTTTATCCCTTAGTGCATTCACATTATAAACTAAGTGAGCACATGATTCAGTATCATTACCAAATCTTGGATCATCGTGGCTAAATTTAAATTTAGTTCAATAACAAGTATGCATTGGAATGCTTGCTTTCAACCTTTGCCTCTATCCAAGTCATTATTGTACTTGGGGCAATTCATTTTGAAATGTCCCTTCTCGTGGCAATAGAAGCGCTCTATGTTAGAGTTTGGAGAGTCCTTCTCCTTACTTCTCTTGGAGGTGCTCTCTTGAGCTCCTCCATCCTTTGCCATTGAGTAATAGATGCATCTTACTTGTCTTGCTCTTTCTATTGCCTTTGTTCTTAGCAATCATCTTGCTTTTTGACACGATAGTTAAGACATATTTCTCATTTGTCCTTTTTTTATGTCATTAGCAAGGGGGTGTTTTATAACCATAAAAAACAAAATTAGGATATATAGACAGCTATAAAATTCATTAAGGGTATATCGTTGTTCATGAATAAGAATTTGTACTAACAAAATATTTAAAGTTTCTCCGTTTTGTTAGTCACACAAGACCCCTTTCAAATAAATAGACCTCATCCAAATATTTGTCAAGGTAGGTAATCATTTACCAATCATAAACTTTTAAGTAAAACTTAACCTTATGACTCTTGTCGTTTCATTAAGAAAGAATAATTCAACTTCTTAATAAAACTCTCTTTCTCAAAACCCAAGCCTAGATCTTGGTGATTTGTTAAGAAAACTCATTTTATTGGACAACAAGAATGAATGAGTTATTTCCACATAATGAGCAAAAGATGTGCCTCACACAACTCCACTCATTTTTGGCTTAATAACTAATCCATGCAAGTTCCACGATTTCTAGTAATAAGAGTCACACTCATGCTTATCTCCGACTACTAGCTTAAAGTGGATAAAATGAGAAGGAAATATACTCTTACATTTTTCATGGACATAGTGAAAATATGACTGATAATTTTGGTAGGGCATGTATTCATCCAAACAATACTTAGCCTAACAATACAAATTATCTAACATATTCATAAAATAAATAAGCTGCGTGGGTTGTATGGCTCCCGCTTGCATTCTTGTAGCTTCATCAATCATCTTCAGAAGAAACACATCTAAGCTACTAAAACCCACCCAATTTTCAATCTACTTTTGAAGTTATTCTAAAGCAAAATGAAAAGTACATCTAGAATAACCCTAATTTAAAATCCTATGTGGTATGCAAGTCAAGAATGAATTAATACATGAATGACAACCTAACATCATTGCCATAATTTAATTATTACAATTAATTAATAATGGCACCTTAGGCCGCAATTACACACATTCATACACATCATTCATTACAACACACAAGACATTGGAAATCTTGAGCCATACAAAACCCACAATCCTCCTGCAAAACAGGGTTAGTATACAAGTATAATCTCACTGCACTATTCAATCTTGTTTAGTTATGTCCATATCTCTCAAGTTATTATTCCATCTAAATTATTTTAAATCCCAAAAATAATCTCAATAGAATAAACATTTATCAATTAAATGTCATTCCCTATGACTTTTAAGTTATTCCCACATGACGAGCAAAGAGAAGTGCCTCACACAACTCTCACTCACTTATGACCTAATAACAAAACAAGTCATGCTTGATTGCCCTTTTAGAAAGTCAATTATTTAATAGAACAAACATTTATCATTTAAATGTTATTCTATATGATTCATTTAAGAATCTCCAATATTCTCTAATGACTTTTAGAAAACATAAATTGACTTGTTTGTTCTTAATCATCATTATTGTTAATTAAAATTTTAAAATTTTAATTCTATCACTTTCAATCATATTTGAATGAGTCCTAACACAATATTTTTTACAAAACAAATCATTGTGCAACAATAAATTTCACAAAAATGAAATTTCAGAAACTGTTTCCAGTTTCAACCTGCTGCGCACCAGTCAGTGTTTTCTATGTCAAAAAATGTGTCTTTCGAATTAAAATTCAAGCCATACATTTCTGAAAACTAGATGTAAGTACCTTTCTATATGTACAAAAATATCTAGAAAATAGTTAACCATTTGTGAGAAAAGAACATTTTAATCCAGGGTTCCAGATCTGGAAAACAGATTGTTGTCACCTCTGTATTTTGTAACTTTACATAAAATCCGTAATATTTTTGTATTACAAAATATAGTTTTCTAGAAACAAGACTTCATCATCTTTCTAGTGATAGGTAGCATGCAAGAATCCATTCATCCAAATTCGAGATATGCTATTTTGAATCTCAACAAAACAGAAAACTGGACATAGAAATTCCAGCACTGTACTCGTTTTTCTTATTTTTGTTTACCTTAATAAAACTGTTTAAACTCCATATTTTATTTTAGAATCTTTATCCACACATCATAAACTAATGTAAGAATTTTTAGATTCACAAAAATCGTGATTCAAAAATTACCAAAGTGATTAAATGTCTTAAGAACCCAAAAGGGACAGATTTAAGAACAAAAACTTGAGAGATAACTAACTAAACACTTGTGCACTTAACTTAACACTAATTAAATAGTCTAATTGCTATAAAATAAGCCTAAGCTCTGATACCACTGTTGGGATTTCATGTGTAAGTTCAAGAGGACGAAAATTTAAATTTTTTGCCTCTATTTAACTCAATACACAAAGGATCTTATTTATATAACAATTGCAAGCAAGATTATACTAAAGAGATTGTCAAATCTCTTCGTAGAGAGGAGTCGATTCCTCTTCTAGGTCTCTTGGAAACCGTCGTCTTCCTTCTTCGGCCATGGAAGCACCCTTGTCTCTTGGTTCACCTTGAACCTAAACAACAACCTAAAGCATCCTTAGATAGATGGATGTAGATGTTAGAGCTTAGATCCAACCACCTAGATCTTCAATCTTCAATGAACAAGCTATTTCATTTGGTGGTTAAACCTTGCAAGAGAAGGGAAAGAAGAACAATGGAGTTTTTTTTTTCTTTCTACACACAAGAGAGGGGAAGGGAGGGTTACTATTCACAGTTACTATTCATCCCATTGTAGGAAGAGAGAGAAAAAGTCATTTTTTCATCTCAAACATACCCCTTTATATAGCCAAGCCCTAGGGCAACACTTGTGTTAATTATTTACACAAATGGCTATGATTACTCTCTTGTTATTCCCTAATCATATTTTGCAAGGATTTAATTTATGAGTAAATAATATTACTATATTATTCTAATATGAATTAATTTATTATTCTTATAATGCTCTCAAACATTATACAAAATAATATTCACATATATTCTCATAAATTTATTTTATGATCTAAGCATGTCATTTTACATGACATATTACTTTAACATTTTATCACATGCATTTTAACTCATACATCATGAGATTAAATACATCATTCAAAATGTAAAATACTTGTTGTTTATGTTCAGTTTGTGTGACCTTATAGTGGATCTACGTCATCTTGGGATATAATATAAAATACTTTATATTATGGACTATAAGAGGTTCTATCACTACATTATAGTCTCCCAAACGACATAGTCGTTACGTGCTTGATCCACTTAATTTGTGTCTATCCTTGTCTCATGATATTTTAAATAATATGCAAAATAGGATCGTGTCATTTTTGCATTATATTCTTTTCTTGGTCTCTCAAGTGAATTATAAGTATAACTACATCAGTTATATTGCATGCAATATAATTTCACTTTACCAAGGGGCCCAGTAATATCATAACTCAAATAATTGAGGGACAATAATAATGTAGACATATAAATTTCTCCCGCACAAGTTGTACATAACGAATTACTATATCATTCCAATCATTTGAATGGACTTTAATAGTAATCACATTATATACTTCTCATGTGAAAAACCTACATGTCTCATATATAAGATTCAAAGACACATTGAAAACATTAATGACACAAAACCAATCCATATAATGCTCCATCTAGTTAGGTCATGTTCAGTATATAAAGAATTACCATTTTATATACTCATGTCATTGAATGATAAGCACTTATCAACATTTATAGAATTACAATGTACTTTCAATTGACATGACAATCTTCATGGTAAATAATGTTTCCTTTAATTACCACACGATTGTGAGCATATTTAGGATTATATGTTTTCATCTAAAGAGTTCTATGGTTCAAGACCATGAGCATCTTCTTGAACGCTTCTAAAGATATAACATATCAATCTCAAGGAACATAAATGTATAATAACATTTAAAATCACAAACAATTCATAAGTTCGTTATCAAAAAGATAACTTTCAAAACACACAACCTTCACTAACCCATTAGAATGGATACGCAAGTGCAACTCTTTCTTTGATCTGTATCAGGTACATCCTCAACACAGATCTAAAATGGCCTCCTTGCATTTCAAAGATCGTGCCAGTGAGTGGTATGAAGGTTACATCATTAACTATGAGCCACCAGATTGGGAGCATTTGACCGCTCTCATAACTAAAAGGTTTCAAGGTGCTAATATCCATAGTGCATTGGAAGATCTAAAGAACCTCAATCAAACCAATATTGTTGATCTGTATATGGATGAGTTTGAGAAGGTTAAAGCAAGACTGTTGTTAGAGAATAGGCAGTTTAATGAATCTGATTTCATTGAAACTTTTATATGCGGATTAAGGGATGATATCAAGCCTTACCTGAGAGCATTTAAACCTACCTTTTTGGAATATGCTTTTGAGTATTCTTTGCACATGGAGAGTGCTGTCAACAGCCAATTCAGAAAAATGGCAATTAATACCAAAAATGCCCTCAACTCCTCTATCTACTCTAGATCTGTACCTGAGAAGGGTAAATCTGGTGATTTCAAGAACACAAATACTACCAGCAACTCCAAAACTGCCTTAGTTGATCAAAGGAGAGCCTTAGGGCTATGTTTTAGGTGTGGGGATAAATACTTCCCTGGACACCAGTGCAAAGTGAAAGTACAAATGCTGATAGGGCAAGAGGAACTGGAAAATGGCAACCAAGAACTCAATTCTTCTGATGAATGTGTCACCACAGAAGATACACCTCTCCACCTTGAGGAGGCCATTGTGTCCATGCATTCTTCTGGTGTTCCTTCACTCAATACAATGAGATTTAAAGGCAGAATTGGTGTGAAACCTGTTTGTGCTCTTGTGGATAGTGGAAATACCCACAGCTTTGTGGATCCTTTGGTTTTACAAGGAAATAAATGCAAGATAATTGAAACTAATCCCATGATAGTCATGGTTGCCAATGGTGAGAAAATGGTAACTGACTCTAAGTGTCTCTCTCTCAATTTGTCTATTCAGGGTCAAGAATTTGTCAGTGACCTTAGGGTGCTACCAATTAAGGGTTATGATGTGATTTTGGGGCTGGATTGGCTGTCCCAGCTAGGGCCAATGAATATTGATTGGGGAAGTAAATGGATTGAATTTGAAAAAGCTCGCAATCCTATTAGACTGCAAGTTCAACCTGAGTCTACACAAATCACACTGTGTGACAATGTCAACCTAGAGAAGGAACTCAAAGCCCATAGTGAAATACTCATGGCACAAATTTGGATGTGTGAAGAGGTCTCTCCTTTTATCCCTCAACCAGACCCTTTAATTGCACAGCTATTGCATCAGTTTTCTGATGTTTTTGATGAAATCACATCTTTACCCCCAAAAAGACTGGTCGACCACAGAATACCTTTACTGCCTGATGCTAAACTAGTTAACCTCAGACCATATAGGTACTCTCATTTTCAAAAACAAGAACTTGAGAAAATAATTGAAGAACTGTTGGAGCAAGACATAATTAGACCCTCTTCTAGCCCCTTTGCTTCCCCAGCCCTACTGGTTAAGAAGAAGGATGGGTCCTGGAGGTTGTGTATCGATTATAGGCAGTTGAATTCTCTCACAATCAAGAATAAATATCCAATCCCAATCATTGATGATCTTCTAGATGAGTTGCATGGGGCTACTATTTTCTCTAAGATTGATCTGAGGTCGGGTTACCATCAGATCCGAATGTACCCTGCTGATATTGCTAAAACTGTCTTCAGAACACACAGTGGCCATTTTGAATATCAAGTGATGCCTTTTGGTCTCACAAATGCACCAGCCACCTTCCAAGCTTTGATGAATTCAATTTTCAAACCCTATCTCAGAGATTTTGTGCTAGTATTCTTCGATGATATACTGGTGTATAGTGTTGATCTGATGACCCATGCTCACCACCTTACTTGTGTCCTTCAAAAACTCAGAGAGAATCACTTAAAGCAAAAAAGTCAAAATGTGCTTTTGGCTTACCCAGTGTTGAATATTTAGGGCACATAATCTCATCTCAAGGGGTTGCCACTGATCCATCTAAAATTGAAGCTATGCAGACATGGACAAAACCCAAAACACTCAAACAATTAAGGGCCTTCCTTGGGTTAACTGGGTACTATAGGAAGTTCATCAAAGACTATGGCCAAATTAGCAGACCTCTAACTAATCTGCTCAAAAAGGGAAGTTTTCAATGGGATGACACAGCTACCAAGGCATTTACTCAGCTCCAATTAGCCATGTGCACTGCTCCTGTGCTGGCAATGCCTAATTTCTCTCAACCCTTTACACTAGAGACTGATGCATCTGACAAGGGGATAGGTGCTGTGTTGATGCAAACTCAAAGACCCATTGCTTATTTCAGCAAACCTTTAGGGGTAAAAAGCCAGCAGTTGTCTGTGTATGAAAAAGAGTTCATAGCCCTCATCTCAGCAGTTCAAAAGTAGAGGCACTATTTGGAAGGGAGACCCTTTGTGATTAAAACTGACCACATTAGCCTAAAACATCTGTTAGAGCAAAGATTAACCCTTGCATTGCAACACAAAGGCATGAGTAAGCTGCTGGGATTGGATTATACAATCCAATACAAGAAAGGAGTTGAAAATAGGGCTGTAGATGCACTCTCCAGACAGACCTATGGTCAGGTACAAGCCATTTCTGAGGTCCTACCAACTTGGTTGATAGATCTCAAGAAAAGTTATGAACAGGATGAATGGGCCACTGCTGTTTTATTCAAAGATAAGCAACAGGAGACCCAAGAAGAAGGTATCACAGTTCACAAGGGTATTATTAGGAAGGATGGCAGAATCTATGTGGGGTCTAGTGCTTCTTGGAGGTGCAAGGTCATTCAGACACTACATGACTCAAGCATTGGGGGTCACTCAGGGGTGCTTGGCACCTATCAAAGAGTTAAGAAACTATTCTATTGGCCTCAGTTAAAGCAATCTATTGCACAACATGTCCAAGAGTGTGATATATGCCAACTTAACAAGCATGAGAGAGCAGCTTCACCAGGGTTATTAGAACCGATCTCAATTCCTGAAGGGGCATGGCAGGTAATTACAATGGACTTCATCACTGGTTTACCAAAGAGTGAAGGTTATGATGTCCTCATGGTTATCATTGATAAGTTCACCAAGTATTGCCATTTGATTCCACATTCTCACCCATTCTCAGCAGCAAATGTAGCACATTCTTTTCTCAACAATGTCTACAAGCTTCATGGGTTACCATTGAAAATTATCACTGATAGGGACCCTATCTTTACAAGCAACTTCTGGCAAGAACTCATGGGCAAATTGGGAATTAAACTCAATCTCAGCACAACTTATCACCCTCAAACCGATGGCCAAACTGAGAGATTGAACCAATGCTTGGAAACTTATCTTAGAAGTGGGCAAAGTGGGTACCTTTAGCCGAGTGGTGGTACAATACGAATTTTCACAGTGCCTTGCAAACTACCCCTTTTGAGGCTTTATATGGGTACCCTCCACCTCAGTTGCCATTGGGGTCAATTCCTAAGAGTAATAATCCTGTCGTGGAACAGGTACTCAAAGACAGACAGGAAGCAATCAGGCTTTTGAAATTGCAATTAAACAAGGCTCAAGAGCGGATGAAGCATTTTGCTGATAAACGAAGGTCTGAGAGAAGTTTCACTGTTGGTGACTGGGTATATTTGAAACTCTAGCCATATCGGCAGGTGTCGCTTCAGAAAAAAGGGACATGTCAAAAACTTAAACCCAGGTTCTATGGACCTTTTGAGATCATTGATAAGGTAGGGGGGCAGCTTACAAACTCAATCTTCCAATGGGGTCTTTAATACATCCAATTTTCCATGTGTCTCAATTAAAGAAGAAAATTGGTTTTGGAACTCGAACTATTGCCAATTTACCCCTTTTAGGCCCTGAAGGTAAACTCAAAATAGAACCAATTGCCATTCTTGACAGAAGGCTGGTCAAGAAGGGTAATGAGGCAGTTGCTGAGGTGCTGGTTAAGTGGTCCAACCTTGACGATGAAGAAACAACTTGGGAAGAGTACAGGGTTCTGAGAAATCAATTTCCTAATTACCGTCTTGAGGACAAGACTCGGTTGGAGGAGACGGTATTGTTAGGAATAGAAGAGGTAATAGAAGGAGGAGAGAACACAGCATCCGTTAGATCAGTAGCTGTTGGGAATAAAGGGCTCACATTCAAAAGTGAGCTCAGGAAAGGAGCCGTTAGATCAAAGATAGTTGAAGATGAAGGGGTGAGATCAAATGCAGTAAGAATGAATAACGGTACTATGAAAATAAGTGCCGAGGCCCAAGAGGAAGGCCCCGAAAAGAAAGACACAACTCTTGTGTCTATTTCACTGAAGAGTGGGGTCCAGTCAAAAAAATTGGAGATTATCTTGTAAAGGAAATGGAGAAGAAGCGTTAATAAATGGAGATGGTCGTTGGATCTCAAGTTCTCAACAGATCGTTCAGGGGTTGTTTTTTATTGTTTCTTTTACTGTTTTACTGCTGTAATTCGATTCTTGTAGCTTATAAAAGGAAAGGGGATCGATTGGACAGTCATTGTCTATTGTCTAGACTGAACCCATCTTCCACCTCAAAAAATTCCAATTAGAAACTATCGATTGTTCTTGTTTTTTCCCTGCTTTGTAATTCAGAATTTCAATAAAGCTCATTTAACCCCAAATTCCTTTCTCTATTATTCAAATTACTTCTAAAATTAGCTTACAATCCCTCTAGTTCGTTACAGACGAGGCTGTCAAGTGAGAAGGATGGGGCCCTCCGTCGAGTTTCGCGTGGTCGACACGGTCACTCACACCACACCACATGGTAAATCTTCAAATTAAGGTTTGTAGCTTTCATTGTCACCCAACAATACTGTCTGACGCATTTCTTCTTAGCTGAAATTGATTTTCTTTCAATTGTTAAATTATCATTCAGACTATTCAGACTATCTACTCTTATTGAATTTAATGTAGTATCAATATTTTCATGAAAAACTGATGGAATTAAGAGGAGTATCAGATATTTTGAAGAATCAGAAGAAATACTAAGAGCGTGGTCTTATCATGTTTATGCCATCTCCAATGAACCCTAGAGAATACATTGCTATTTAGAAATGAAGACAAGGTAAAAATAATCTTTATTATTAGTTGGTAAAATTGTACTGGTAAATACCCTTGTGGTTTGGAATGGTATGTTTAGACATTGTTTTGAACTCCTAAAATTGTTAGTGTTTGTCCAACTTGTTCTAATCAAATTGTAGTGCAACATTTTTGGGATTTTGAAAATATATTTTCTCAATCAATATAACTTCTGATTTTTAATGTCATTTTCTTTGTTTTCTATTTTGTTGAATTTCAGTTTGCTGAATGACAAGTTGATCCACAGTGTAAAAGCAACATTAGAATTACATGTGAGAAACTTCATTTATTTATTTTATTTTGTTGCATTTCAAGTTGCTAAATGACAAGGAGGTATGGAGTGTAAAATATTTTGAAAATATTTTTTAAACAATAAGAGCGTTAGCATTCAAGAATTTTCAAATGCTTGGGTTGCAACCACTCTTTGAGAAGCTAACTTCGGCTTGCTCAATACAATATTATTTTGTCAACTAAAAATTATATCTTGACGTTTCTTCGTGTGAGATATCTCCTTCTAGAATAAAATATTATAGTAAGTAGGTCTTTCTTTTTGAGGAAACACCAAATGGGTCGTTAATTTGCAAATGTAAACAAGGAAGCATGATTGAACCTGTTTGTGTTGCTCATTTTAGTTTCACTTTGTTCAGGTCCATCAGTTGATACATAAAGCTGGTTATTATGTCAATATTGATTTGTCAGACCATATAATTCAAAAGCTGTTTTGCCTATGTTTCTCACAATAGCCGAAAACTCCTGCTCTTTTGTTTTTTTTTTGAGGAAAGTAGGCTAAAGCCTACTTAAAGATTTTCATTAAAAAAAAGGAGTTTATTACATGGTACAAAGTCTTATTAGAAAGAAAGAAAGGAAGAAAGAAAGAAAGACTTAAAACTGAAGCCGAATCCTACATATTTAGCAGTGTTCTTGCCATTGAGTGATTTCCTTTTGGATTTGTAGGATTAGTAGTTGGCGTGGTTGTGAAATAGAAGTGAATAGTCTGCGGTTGCGTTCCTTCCAAAGATTCCATAGTGTAGCGCAGAAGGTGGAGTCCCATAGTGATATTTCCGTAGTGGAGAGGGATGGTCTATTGTAGAGCCAGAAGGAGGCGGTGTCGTCCGTCGGTCGGAGTGTAGTCCATGGAGCTATGGCTTGCCAGACTTGTGATGAGTATGAGCAGGATAAGAATAAGTGCGGGGCAGTCTCCAATAGACTGTTATGGCATAGCATACAAGTGTCGGAGGGGGTTCCTCTTCTTGCCAGGATTACGTCCATGGTGTTCAGTTTGTTTGGTAGAGCAGTCCATAGGAAGATTTTAACTTTTAATGGGGCTTTGGTGTTCCATATGTAAGGTGCCACTTGGGAGAGAGCACCTGGGTTGATTAAGAATTTGTATGCTGTCTTCGCGGAGAATTGCCCTGTTGATGTCCAGTTCCAATTGAGAGATCCATCTTGCATACGTCGTGTTGATGGCGTAAGTAGTGGTAGGAGAGAGGTGAGGTCACGGAGGAAGAAGGATGGGATTGATGTAATATCCTCTCTTTGTACGGTTTGGTACAACGGAGGGAGGTTGTAGTGTTGCCTGATAAATCGAGCGAGTAGGGAGTCTTGATCTGCGTAGATCTTCCATATCCATTTTAGAAGTAGAGCAAGATTTAATGTTTTGATATCCAGAATGCCTAAGCCACCGTTTGGTTTTGGGAGGCATACTGTTTTCCAGTTTACCAAACAACTTCCTTGTGGTGTGGTGTCACTTCCTTTCCAGAAGAATCTCATTTGTGTTCTTTCGATGTTTGTTGTTAGCCAACAGGGAAATTTGAAAGCCTGCAAATAATGAAGGGGGATGGCGTTCATAACTGAGTTTATTAATGTAAGGCGTCCTCCTTTTGAGAGAAATCTTCCTTTCCAGTTTTGGAGCTTGTTTTGTAGTTTGGCTAGAATAGGGAGAAGAGCCATCCTTGTGGGTTTATTTATAGAGAGTGGTAGCCCCAGATATTGGAGCGGAAATTCCTGTGCTGCACATCCCAATATCTCCCCTACCCCAGGAATAAGAGTATCCGGTATGTGCATTGGGACAAAAGTGCTTTTGTTTGGGTTAATCGAGAGGCCTGAGATAACAGCATATTCCTGTAGTATTCTCATTATTCCTCTGAGATTTGTAGGGTGAGCTTCCGAGATAATTAATGTGTCATCCGCGAACTGGTAGGTCGCTAATTGGAGAGTTGGCATAGAGTGGAATAAATGTCTATCTCTATCAAAAAGTGATTGGAGCGTGTCCGATACTAGTATGAATAGTAGGGGAGACAAAGGATCACCTTGCCGTAGTCCACGTTGGTGGTAAAAGGATGGTCCGTATATGTTGTTTGTCTTTACGAAAGAGGAGGATGAAATGAGCAAGTTTCGTATCCAGGATAACCATCTAGGTGGGAATCCTTTTGCCTGCAGTAGGTTTAGTAGGTAGTTCCATGATACAGTATCAAAGGCTTTCCTGAAGTCTACTTTGAAGACCACAGATGGAATGGCTAGTTTGTTTCGCAAAATGGCGGATTCTCGTGCTACCAAGAAAGTTTCCATGAGGTTTCTCCCTTTGATGAAAGCCGTCTGATTAGGCGATATCAATTTAGGTAGTGCTAGTTGCAGCCTGTCAGCTAGTAATTTCGAAATGATTTTCACCAATGACGAAATTATGCTAATTGGTCTGAAGTCTTCAATGTTAGATGAGTCCGGACGTTTGGGGATCACTGTGATTACTGCCTGGTTGATTCTCCAAAGGTCCAGTTTGTTATTGTAGAAAGCTTGGATTAGGTTGTAGATTGTCGCGCCTATTGTTTCCCAGTAGGTTTGGAAAAATTCCGAAGGGAACCCGTCCGGGCCCGATGCTTTTCGTTTTGCCAGCGAGAACACCGCTTTCTTAATTTCCTCTGTTGTGAAGGGTGATTCCAATTGCGACAGCTCATATGTTTGTTTTTGGGTTACCAACCCTTGGGGGAAGGCCTGATTGTTTGTTCTGCATCCCATGATGCTTTTGAAGTGGCTGGAGAAGGCTAAGGCTATTGAGGTGCTGTCCAGTATCTCATTATCTCCGATCTGTAAGGCTTTCACATGGTTATTTTGCAGGCGCTTTGTTGCAACCGAGTGGAAATATCTCGTGTTGTTGTCACCCAGCTTTAACCATCGTATTGATGATCGTTGTTGCCATTTATTTTCCATGATTAGGGAGAGGTCGTACGCATGCTCGCGAAGTTTTAAGCGGAAGGAGAATTCGTTTGGCTGCAGGTTTCTGTGTTCTTCAGCCTTGTCCAGTGATCTAATTATATCCTTTGTTCTTGAGAGGTAGGTTGTTGTTTTTGCAAATTTGTTGTTTGCCCAAAGTTTGAGCGCTTTCCTTGAGGCATTCAGTCTGCGTAAGAAATCAATCGCCAGGATCGGGGATGGATTTTCTATATTCCATGCTTGATGGATTACTTCCCTTGTTTCATTAAATAGAAGCCAGAAACGTTCGAATTTGAATATCGGTGATTTCCTTCTTTGCAGAGGTTTTATTTCCAATTTCAGCGGAATATGGTCAGATATGGGGGTGGCGATGTCTGTGAGAGTATGGTGCAGTGGTTTTCCGTGATGACTATTCCAGTCCGGTGATAGAAAAATTCGGTCCAGTTTTGATAGTGTCGGGGTAGGTCTTTTATTGGAATAAGTGAAAGTCCTCGTTCGCAGTGGGACCTCGCTCAAGGAGAGTTCCTCGATACAGTGGTTAAATTCTAAAGAGATACGAACGTTGAAAGACGACCCCGTGGTTTCTTCCGGCGCCCGAAACATATTGAAATCTCCAACTATGATCCATGGGAGATTGTTCATATTCCTAATTTCCTTTAACTCTAGTAAGAAGTTAAGTTTCTGTGAGTCATCATTGGGACCATACACGTTGGTTAGCATGAATCTAAAGGTAGATTCAATTATAAACGTGCAGGAAAAGGTGTGGGTGTACGACTGATGCATTGTGAATGACTGAACACAAGTAATCAGTAGACCACCCCGTGACGAAGTAGAAGGTTTGTAGTGATATGAAGTAAAAATTGAGGGGCAAATTTTCCTAAATTGAAAGAAATCTATCTCGTTCAATTTTGTTTCCTGAAAGCACAAAATGTTACATCTTAGTCCCCTTAACAAGTTTTTGACCACTGCACATTTGCGTTGGTCTCCCAATCCTCTAACATTCCAAGAAGTGATAACATAGTAAACTAAACTAATCCTATCCAAAAAGCTTTGTTACAAGCTGAGTTCCTACATGAGAATTCCGTTGGAGGAGAAAGATGTCCTAGACATTCGAGGAGACTCATGGGTTGGCATCCAAGAGGTCTTCGTCGACCTCTGTCGCGTAATCGACTTGCTCATCCTCCATCATCATGTCTTCATCAATTTGCATGTCTTTCGACATAAATGTTTCCTGCCGGTCCTGAAGACTTTGGTTGTCTTCCTCGGCCAATTCATCCAATGCAGCAAAAGCTGCAGCTAAGTCCAAGTTGATATCTGCAGTTGTAGAATTTGTTACTGCATTAGTTAGTTGTACAACATGATTTGTTTCCATGGGTGTGTTAGTAGATGTTGGATTGTCCGCGCGAAATTTGCCTAGCTGAATGAAATTGGACAATTCATCGATATCATGTTCCTTTAGGGGAGTAACTTTTAGAATTTCCTCATTTAAACAACGCAAGATTTCTTTGTTCTTGCTTTTATCCGGTAGTGATTTGGTTGTTTTCCTGGGTCTGGGTTTTCTTTTGGAGGGAGTGAGTAGCATACCTGGGAAAGGGGCTGGCTGACGAATTGTCCGAGAGCTGCGGCGGTGGGCTGTGTTGTCAGACTGAATCACCGCTCTGCGTCGAAGGGTAAGAGGTGTCGTCTCCTTTTCGATCTGCTCTTCCAGTTCCCGTTCGTTGAGGGTGGGCTCAAGTGTGGTAGGCAGAGGCGCATGGGTGGTGGGGGTGAGGACAGTCGATGCTGCAGAGAGAATGGTGTGGGGTTCGGTGCGAGTTGTTGTTTTCGGGCAGTGCTGTTGGGTGGGTATCGGGGCTGAAGAGAGGTGGGGGGAAGGCACGGGAGATGGTAAGGGGTTGGTTGGGGTGTCCGTGGGGTTGGTGGGTTGAGGTGGCAAGATGGGGGAATGCTGGGGTTGGTCAATGGGCTGGGTTGTGCTGGGGTTGGTAAATTGGGGGAGTGTTGTGGGTTGTGGGGGTTTAGAGTAGGGTGTTGTGAGATTGGGGGGTCGATAGCTTGATGGGCTGTAGGCAAAGTTTCAGTCCGGTGGGAAGTTTGGGAGTTGGTCAAGGAGTCGGGCCGGGGATTTAGAGTAGGGTCGTCCAGAATTAGGGTACGGGCCACTGGAGATTTCGCGGCCCGTATTGCTGACTGCATGAGTTTGGGCTCCCTTTGTTGCCTGCCACTGGAGTATTCGCTGGCTGGGTGGGCCGGTTGTTTTCCTTCCCTTCGGCCCGGGTGGCTTGGGTTTTTATTTCCTTTTCCTGGCTCTGACTCCTTCTGAAGGACAAAAAGAAGGTCCAAGTTGTCTTTTACTTTTCTTGGCTCTTTCTCTCCCTCTAAGACAAAAGGAAGGTCTGACCTTTCTATTGTCAGGTTTTGGAAGCTAGCGGCAGGCGCCTGAGTTGGTGCAGATGTCCTTTTTTGTGCAGAACCAGAGGAGCGCGCCATCGGTTGGTGGGATGAGCTCCCTCTGTTTCGATCTCCACTGGATGACTCCAGTTGTCTCTCTGGTAGCGCCGGCGGTGCTCCTAGTATGCTGCAAGAATCGAGCATACCCCTTTTCTGTCTCTCCTTGATTAGCCTGTCGAGGAAGTTATCCACCGATTCTTGCGGTGCTCCCAGAAGAAGTTCTTTGAGCACTGCCTTACTGCAGTGCCAGTCAAAGGCTTCGGTTGGGAGCAGGTCTAATGGGTCGTCGGTTGAAGCGTGGTGGCCCAAGGTGATGTATTTGAGCCGGCGGGATTTTTCCTCCATTCTCTTGAAGATCTCTTCTGATGGTGTAGTATCGGGCGGGATGCAGAAGTTAAGAGGTTCCTCTACCCAGCCGAGCACTTCTAGTTGGATTCGCGATCTGAGCCCGTTAACTACCAAGAAAATGTTGCATGGTATGAGAGCTAGGTCAGATGTTGCGACAGCAATGTCGAGGTGTCTGATTGAGGCTACTGAGTGTAGGTCGGAATGGGCTACTATTAGGCCGAACGAAGAGGTCGCATAAGTAAGATGTTCTAGGCTCCATGATGCCGGAGGAAGGTCTAGGAGCCTCAACCATACCTTGAACTTAAGGTCGATGGGGTAGGCCGAGACCTGAGGAGACTAGGGGTAATAGATGTACCCCTTGTCGTCAATGGCCGGGTGGGGTTGGGATGCGAAGATGTTCGCAGAGGGGGATGGGGGAAGGACGAGGAGGTATTTCTCGGAGTCCATCTGAGTGATCTGGCCTTCAGCAGCTTCCGGGAGTTCTTTCTTGAAGTTATTGAAAACCTTGTCGATTGAGTGATTGGGTAAGTAGCGAGTGTCAATTACCACGGCGTGCCTGAGGCGACTGAGTTCTTGAGTGAGGTTTGGAGTTTCATGGATGAAGGCAAATGCTGATTGACGGCGGTCGTACGGCATGGCAGTAGCTCCACGAGGCGTCATCTCATGAGGTCGGGCAATGGCAGAATCCCGTCTATTGGGACATTCTTTGGCTGGGTGTCCCTGTTTTCGACAGCGACGACATACCATGTGGATCCTTCCGCATAGCCCTGGCCTGTGGCCTACCACATAGCAATCCAGGCAGCGACCCCGCCAGGCCGGATGTGCTTTGTTGGGAGGGAACGGGAGCCAGCTGAGGAGCGTGCGGAGCTGGGCCGGGGTCATCGGCGTGTAGCTGGGCGCGACATTACGAGGTCGCTTGGCATAGCGAGCAGATGGGGAGCCAGGTTGGTTACTGATGGTATTGAGGGTGTTGCGTGTGAAGTCCGAAGGTTTAGTGGGGCGGGTGCTGGTTGTCAGATGGGTGGAGGTCGCATCGTGGAGGTTGCGGAGGGAGGCCGAGATGGCAGCCGAGAGATTGAACCCTCTGGCAGCTGCGGCGTTGAGCTGATTTGGTGACCGTGGTTTGGGATGGGAGGTATATTTGTTTCTGTTTTCCATGTGGTTGTGGTAATGTGCTTTGAAGTGTGAAGTAATGTGGTGTTGAAGAAGGGGTTTGGTGGATTTAAACTGGAGGGAGGTCACGTGGGTAATGGGATTAGGGTAAGGGGTGAAGGATTTGAATTGGGGTTTGGGGTGGCGGCGGCGGTGGATGGATATCCAGCCATCACCTTCGTGACGCTGGAAGGTTCTCCCCATCTCTCAAAGTTTTCCTCCTGCTCTTTTGTTGAGTTATGGATTTGAATCCTCATTTCAGATATGAGAAGCACAAATTGCCCAATATAATGATATACTGGTGGAGCATCCTGCCACTCTAATAAATGATTTATGATTAAAGATGAAGCATCATGTCACAACAATACATGATGGTCTCTCAAAAGGTTCTTTCCTCAGGTAAGCTTCTTTCTCTTTTTGCATATCCGTCTCTCTCTTTTGCTCTTTCTCTCTGCACTATCGTCGAATCTGGATAAATAAAATTCACTTTGATATTCTCTATTCTACATTTTTCAAGGGCACTGAAAGGCCGCAGCTAACCTCTTAGTTTATCCCTTTTTCAGTTATTTTGTTCTTCTTCTCTTCTAAAGTTTCATTGAAAAGTTTTTTTTGCTTCTGCCACCGAGGCCAATTTTATTCTGATTTAGAGTATTAAGTATTTTGCTTTTTGGAATTGAATTTGTAGTTTAAGTTATAAATCAGGTTCATTTTCTTGGAAAATGGCTTTCGATTTAGTCTTTCTTGCCTAAACATGCAGTTGCTCACTGGTTTCATGCAGGAAGATAACTAATAAGATTTTTTATTAGGTCAAGGAGCAATTAGGAAGAAATTAGAAACTTTTAAGTTGCATTTAGTTTGATACACTTGTTGATGCCAACAACGGTATGTAGTACGCACATTTCAATATTTTTTCTGTTTGGGTGTACTGATGCAATTTGCATGGAAAAAAATTAAACTGTTGTTGTCCTTTTGATACATGAAATTTTGTTATAAATCAAAGTTACATATTAAATGATTGTGATCAACCATACTATATACGTTATCTAAATGTATGTTGCTTGTGGAATTTTGCTTTGATTGTGATCAATTACCAAATGTACTTATCTGATTTGGGCAACTAAATAAACATATGGGACAATAAATCTAGCTAAGCAGAAAAGAGATAATCACCATTAATTAAGGCTAAGATGTTACCAGTCGGTTCGTTTGGGTCAAAAAATTTGTTCTGTTTTGCCAGGCATGTCTACCCTCAAATGACCAATCGATCCCCTAATTGTGCAAGCTTCAAAATCCCTTAGTTCAAATCATCGTTGTATTTAGTATCGTATCGTGTATCGTTGTATTTAGTATCGTATCGTGTATCGTGTATCGTATCGTATCATTAAGATACGTTAAATTATTCTGGAAATCAAGTAATAAAACTAGCTACGAAAAAATTTCATTAAAAGTAGGTTCCAATAGCAAATTATAGCATTTTATATGGCAGTAACGATTAGTCGCATGCTATTTGACCATTAGACACTAACAAAATAAACTACTTCATCATCAACAATCAAAATAATCACTATGTAAGTTTCCTACTTTACTTTTTTACTAATGTTGCTGCTATGAATTATCAACAATCAACAGCTTGTGAGTGTGCAGATAAGTAAATTACTACTTCACTGTGTAAGTTAACATTTTAAATTCTGGAATAGTTTGTTATTTTCTTGACTCTTGAGTGTTAACTCCTGAAAACTGGAATAATTTCATGATAGGTTTACTAATGGTAATGAGTGTTAACTTCACTATTGTACAACAGTACAAGTAATCAGTAATCAGTAATCAGTTTGTATTACAAAATCACCTCTTCTTCCCATTTAATTGCAATTAAATTAGAAATGAAAAGATAAATTATGAAATTAATAATTATAAACAGAAGCTGACACTATTAGTTTAGAAGAATAGAAGTCATTAGCCTATTCTAATTTTTTATCCTATTTGACAAGAACGTCAGAAACCGGAAGGCACACTATACAATTTCAAGATTAATATATTTTTTATTAGAAAAAGAAGTTGATACCATCTTCTAGAGACATCAGTGATTGATTGAGGAAAAGATTAATATATTCCCAACAGTGTCCAGCCTAGAGTAATACCATCTCCTAGAGACACCACTGTTCAGTGTCTATCACTACTCCAGACTGGATATTTCCTCAATCGACAACTAAGCAGAAGAAAAAGAAAATCGAATAAAAATTATAACTTAGCGACAGGAGATGGAAGAAAGAAGCTTGACGATATTGGCGATGGAGGAAAGCGAAGCAACAACAGTGGAAGTCAGCTAAATCTCTCCGTTTCTATCTGTCTCGCGCGAGAAGCAAAAGAAGATGAATAGTAGTCGAAGCGATGTAAAGGAAGGTCACGCCACGGAGCAAAGGAGCGACGGCGACACCTTTTTATTCGATATTAGTGAATCGGTGAATCGTACGATGCGATACGATATGCGTATCGCACCATTGAATCGTTACGATTCCAGCGATTCGAGGAGCTTCCGATACTGCTGAACGGTTCGCATTGGTGAGCCTCTGACTCGTATCGTATCGTACGATTCGTTTCGTGAATCGTACGATACTAATATCTATAGTTCAAATCAACAACTCAAGTTATGTTGTTAGTTTTGAATAAGTTATTGAAACCAAACCAGTTTCGGTTATGGTCAATTATGCGGTAAAGAAACTGTAATAAAGTTTTTGCAAGTTATGTCTTTCTATTGAAATCAAACCAGTTTCAGTCATTGTCAATTGTGTTGTAAAGAAGCTGTACTAAAGTTGATGTACAAGTTCCTTTTCCTGGCAGGTACTTACTGCAGAGGACCCACATGAAACAAGGTGCTTCCATTTGAAAAAGAAACTAAAGGAATATTGCATGCACAAAACATGGTTCTTTTACTTAACAAGGTCAGTATTGCATATGACATTTCACTATTGCTAATGAATAGTACTTATTCCTTTGTGGATTGTTACTTTTGTAGCGTCATCTGATTCTAGCATAGTGACAAAAGGTTGGCTTTGTGTAGGAACAAAGAGGATATCTCTCTAATTATTGTCTTCCTAAAATTATTTTTCTTTATTGAATAATTTGTAGTTTAATTTACAAATCAGGTCCATTTCCTTGGAAAATGGCTTTCGATTTAGTATTTTCTTGCTTTAGTCATTTTGTGTCTGAGACCTTTGAGTCGAGGTGGAATGAAATGACATCATTTTCAAGTCGAGCTTTAGGTAAGTATGACATTATGATAATGTTGTCTTCTCAAAACTCTTTTTTCTGTTCTGATCTGGTGAAAAAGATATCAATACAAATGAATTTGTGAGTAATTAGCAACTTTTTGCAGCAATTTTGTTGGAGGGATCAAGTTTCACCATCCGATTTCTGATTAAGATTCATTCTATCTTTCGTGATATTCACTTCATTAGAAAAACATTTATGATTTTATGATATCTCCTTTGTTTAGATGTGAAACTTATTTCAGGAGCATGGTAAATGGGAATGTTGCTTTACTGGTATAACGTGAATTGGGATTGCCATTGATTTTTTTTATATTCTCTGTGGTATATTAACAGTAAGCACTCATTTTTATCGAATCTGATATTGGTACAAACCGATCATGTTTCTAAGGTGTGTGCAGTTCATATGTTTGTTTCTTTTTTGTTGTCAGCAAGTTATGTTAGGGATAGTGTTTTGACAAAACCCGTAAGGGTCAATCCGACCCGCATCCGCCCGCCCCCGTCGCCCTCCCGGACCCGCCCGTGGACCCAACTCGTGCCCGCCCGTACTCATGCCAAGGGCGGGTTTCATACGGGTTAGGGTTGCTCCATCGAAATTTCGTAACCCACCTCCGCCTGTGCCCGTGACCCGTGAACACCCGCCCCATGACCCGTAACCTGTCATAATTCGCCTGTAACCAGTTTTAACAATTCGTTGCAAGTTTGAGAAGCCTAAAATAATAAAGTTATACAAAAAATGTTAAATTTTTTTACAATTATTAATGCTTGGAATATTTTTGCGATTTTTTAATTACTTTCGAATTTTAGAATTTGAATTTAAAAAATAATTTGATTTTTTTTGTATTTTTCCATTTTTTTGAATTTTTTGGAACTTTTTCTGTTTTTTTTTTTGGAATTTGAAAATTTTCGAATTAAAAAAAAAAATTCGTGACCTGCTTGTACTCGCCCGTCCCAACCCGTCCCGCCCAACCCGACGGGCCAAAGGGCGGGTTAGGGTCATTATCCAAACTCAACTCGTCCTTAACCCGCCCCGTACAATCCGTGTCCGTACAACCCGTGACCCGGACAATCCGTGCCCGTGCCCGTCCGTACCCGCCTGTTTGGTAAACACTAGTTAGGGAGCAATTGCAGATAGTTGACAAGCTTAAGATAAAGATCAAAAGAGGAGAGCAGCTTATAAACTTTCATTGCCCGATGCTGGATGAAATTAGAGGTGGCATGTTTTTGGGAAGATGACAATTGGTAAGATGACAAATGCTGATGAAATTAGAGGTGGCATGTTTTTGGGAAGATGACAATTGGTAAGATGACAAATGCTGATGAAATTAGAGGTGGCATGCTTTTGACTGTTCCTTCTACTTTTGACTGTTCCTTCTACCAAAGAGAAAAGCCTCTAAGGACAAATAAGAGAATAAGTTAGAAAAGTATTCTTTTTCTCTTATTCCTTTCTTTTTTCTTTTGGAGAAAATCATTTTAGATGAATATATTGTCAGGTTATTAGAAAATGCATAGAAGTTGGACCAATTGCGAGTTGGACATTTTTTGTCCTTTGGTGTTTTTGTTTTGTATGTTTAGTTATTTATTTGTTATTTTTTTGGACGGGAAGGGCTGGAGCTATTTACTATTTTGTATTGTATGTCCCGATTTATGCTTGAGATTATAAAATCAGAGATTGATGTATTTTTTGTTTCTTCTTTAGTAATTTAACTATTTTATATTTTTACGGATGAAAGTGAAAATGTTTCATGGATATGTCAGAGAAGGTTATTTTACCTCTATGAGGATATCTTTTGATGTTTTGAGGTTGAAATTTGATTTCATTGAACTCAAATTTTGCAAGAAAATTGAATTTATGTCTTTGTTGTGGTATCTTTGTTTGTTGATAACTGCCTCCCTTGTACCAACATAGGCTTGAACAAGGGATAATGTGTGGTATTGTTTGTGGTTATTGTTATCCATGACTGGTACCAATCAGTACCTGTTTTGGTTGTGATGTTGGCACTTAACCACTCTGCGTTAGGCTATTTTGAGTACTGGTATGAATCTTGTTTTATAACAGGGGTCATTTTGCAAACATAGGAAAATTAATTCTAAAAAATTGGTACCTTCACTTGTGGTTCGGCTGAAAAATAAAGAAATATGTTGTTTTCTTTTTATTCAATTATTTTCCTTTGCAATTATAGCTTTCGGACTTCCACAAATTGCATTATTTAAGCGAAATATTTCCAGTATATTGTCAACTTGTCAATAAGGCGTGTTAGAACTACGAGGACAATCGATATATTTAGTATGTGATCTTCGGATTTGCGTTGCCATAATTGTGATGATAGTTCACACTCAAATTAAACGGTCAGATTTTATGTAGATTTTCTGACTATATTTTATGATATTATTTTTGTGATATTTTGCAATGACAAATTACCATTGCCATCACATTCAATGACTGAAGATCCAAATTCTGCGATTAAGTTTTTAGTTTACTATAATATCTCCTTATTAAGGAGCTTGGATGACAAAACACACAAGGGCCTTGATTTAGTGATATTTTTGGCGGAGAGGAAGCCAAACGTCCGATCGATTTCAGTAAGGACCGCTTTAGAAGCGGTTTTTGGACTTCAACACAAACTCTCCCACGAATTCGCCACAGAATCAAATCAACAAAATAATTGCTTTTTAATTGCTCAATGGAGCGCTCTCTCTCTCTCAGTCACGTTGATATTTGTTCTTCCCTCCCAAACAAATCGCTCTCTCTCAATTCAATATATTTATACAACAAAAGTAGTTGTTGAGGATATTTATAGAAAAAAAAGACTATAGTTGCACTTAACGCTATGCGTCATGTGTCATACTTAACGCTATGCGTCAATGAACCAGTGCAATGCGTCATGCGTCATGCGTCTTGTGCAATGCGGATTGCATTGACGTCATGTGACTTGCGTCTTGCGCTATACGACTAGTAGCGTCTTCTGTTATGCGTCATGCGACTTGCAGCGTCATGCGTCATGCATCATGTGTCATGCGTCCAGCGTCTTACGTCATGTGGGTCGCAGTAGCGTCATGCGTCATGTGTCATGCGTCTTGCGTCATGCGGATTGCAACGACGTCATGCGTCTTGCAGCTTGTAGCGTCATGTGTCATGCATCAAGTGTCTTGCGTCATGCGGCTTGTAGCGTCATGCGTCATGGGTCATCATGCGTTATGTGTCTTGCGTCATGCGTCATCTGTCATGAGGCTTGCGTAATAGGTCTTGCGTCATGCGTCATGCATCATCCGGCTTGTGGCGATGGAGCGGCGTCATGCGTCATGCGTCTTGCAGCGATGTCATGTGTCTTGCGTCTTGCATCATGCGACTTGCAGCGGCTTGCGTCATGCGTCATGAAACTTGCAACATCAAGCGTCATGCGTCCAGCGTCTTGCGTCATGCGGGTTGCAGCGGCGTCATGCAGAATGCAGCGACGTCATGTGTCTTGCGGCATGCGGCTTGTGTCATGCGTAGACCTGAGCAAACGACGAAATTCCACGTGGATCGTATGCGTTTTCGAAAACGAAACGGAATACGGTAGCAATTTTGGTTGCCGTTTCCAAAACAAAACGGTAGCGAAACAGATATTTTTGCCGTGTTAGAATACGAAACGAGAACGATTTCGTTGGATTTCGTTTCGTATTTTCGTATAGCTGTTTTGGTACAAGACCCCACGTGAGAGGCTGTCACTTCTGTCGTCTCGGTCGAATGTTTTTTTTTTTTATTTGAAGCCCTTAGACCTTAGTCATAATTTCTGTCCAATGCCTTGATCTGTCACTTCTCTGTCTCTACTTTTATTTTGATGTTAACCACCTCTACTTTCTCTCTCGATAAAATCAAGGCACAGGTGGAGGTGGGGCCCATTTGAGGAGACCATGAACAATACGCGCATTCTCTCTCTCGGCACCAAACGAGTTTTACGCGTATTGTCGTTTATTCTGTTTTGATAAACGATACGAAAATGAAATTTTTTTTTCTGCCGTTAACTAAACGATACGAATACGATACAAAAATTTGGATCGTCAACCTAAACGGCACGAAAACGGCCTGACCAAAACCGTGGTCGTTTATCACGTTTCTCAGGTCTAGTCATGCGTCTTGCAGCGACGTCATGTGTCTTGCGTCTTGCGTCATACAACTTGCAGCGACTTGCGTCATGCGTCATGAGACTTGCAACGTCATGCGTCATGCGTCATGAGACTTGCAACGTCATGCGTCATGCGTCATGAGACTTGCAACGTCATGCGTCATGCGTCATGAGACTTGCAACGTCATGCGTCATGCGTTCGGCGTCTTGCGTCATGTGGGTTGCAGCGGCGTCATGCAGAATGCAGCGACGTCATGCGTCATGCGTCATGCGTCATGTGTCACGCGGCGTGCAGCGTCTTGCGTCATGCGTTATGCGGTTTGCAGCGTCTTACGTCTTGCGTCATGCGTCTTGCGATTTGCGCCATGCGTCATCCGTTATGGTGCTTGCATAATGGGTCTTGCGTCATGCATCATGCCTCATGCATCATGCGTCATGCGTCATTCGGCTTGCGGCGACGGAGCAACGTCATGGATCATGCCACATGCCTCATGCGTCATGTGTCTTGCGTCATGCGTCATGCGTCATGCGTCATGCGGCTTGCAATGGCGTCATGTGTCTTGTGTCTTGCGTCATGCGTCATGCGTCATGCATCATGCATCATGCATCTTGGGTCATGCAACTTGTCGCGTCCTGCGTCATGCAGCGGCGTCATGCAGCGGCTTCATGCATCATGCGTCCTGCCGCTCAGCCCCCGAAGGTAGCATGACGTTGCTGCACGCCGCTTCACGCTTCACGCTCCAAGCCTCATGACGTTGCTGCAAGCCCCAGGACGATGCTCTGTCGCTTCACGCTTCCTGCTTCACGCTTCACGCTTCAAGCTTCACGCTTCACGCTTCAAGTTTTACGCTCCAATTGTTTGTCGCTTCCTGCTTCACACTTCTCACGCTTCTTGCTTTCCGTTTGTCGCTTGTCGCTTCACGCTTCCCAATTCTCGCTTCTCGCTTCCCGCTTCCTGCTCCCCCTCCCGTTGCATGATGCCACTCCGCCGCTTTATGAAAGAACTTTAGTAAATTTTTTTCTACTACAAAATTTCCTCTCGTTGTTGTGCACGGGCACGATTACTTATATATATATATATATATATATATGTTAGGGTGCTCCATGGAGCACCAAATTGCTCGTGCTCCACATTCGTTATCTCCAATTTGAAAATCCAACGTTCGATCTGAACCGTTCAACATGATCTTCATATTGAAATCTACTTGGAGATTGAATTTTATATTTTTCTTGAAATTTTTTAAAGAGGTAGAAAAGTTGCTAATCAAACGATTTCTGGACCACAAAAGTTGTGATTTTCCTACCTCTCTAAAAAATAGCAAAAAATTCAAAAATATGAAATTCAATATCCAAGTAGATTTCAATATGTAGATCATGTTCAACGGTTTAGACCGGTCCTTGGAATTTTCAAATTGAAGATACGATGTGGAGCATTAGCGGTTTGGTGCTCCATGGAGCACCCTAGCCTATATATATATTGTGATTTTCAAACAAATCCAATATAAAAATATTTTGCAATAAAAATAATTTTGACAACAAGTCCAACAGTTCAAAATCACAAAGCACGTTCTTTGCAAATCACAATTGCCCACCTCTCTCTCTATATATATATATAGAGAGAGAGTGTATGTGTGGTACTATGATTTGCAAATAATGACAAAACACGCGCTTTATGATTGTCGAATTATTGGATATTTGATCATCATGTTGGCACAAATCACAAAGCGTGATACAATGGTCCACAATAACGAAGCTCACGTTCTTTCGCGCTTTGCAAAGCATAGTAGTACAATTCTATATATAAATAATAGACATAGTTATATATTAATCAATTTTTTTATTGAGACAAAATAACAATTACATAATCATATATTAATAAATTTCTCTATTTTATAACAATATTAAGTACATTAAAATCATACATATTAATACAGTAACTTAGGTCAACACTATTAAAAGTATAATAATCATATTAGTTTTGTAGGTAAAGATTGAATAATATTTTTCTTTTCTTCTTTTATTAGTTTAATAAATTAAAAAAGTACTACTAAAAGTGGCTGAATTTATAACATACTTGTTTCTTTAATATTTGCTTGCCTTATACTGTTTGTTTATTCCTTTTATCCTTTATAATTGAATTCCTCGTAGTCTAAGACGTCTTGATGATGAGTTCATATCTTGTGGAATATTTCACTTTGAGTAGTAATTCAACGATTCACATAATTTTAAAATTTATGTGTGCGAATTTTGGAGTTTTGTGGACCATTTGATTACCACATCGTGAAATACTTCACCGGATGTGAATTCATTGACGATAGTTGAAACATCACACATTATCCTAATAAATGGTAATTAGTAAATTATAATCCTATCAAACAAATTAACAATGATCTAAATGTTGATCAATGAAAGTAACCACCGAGCATAATAAATAATCATGTGTCAATCAGTAAGAATGTTGCCCTTCTAATTACTAAACCCAAAATTACCTGTATCATTTAAATCTTGATGGACCACTTTGACCTCAAATCAACAACTTGACTAAGCACTAGTTAAATTAAGTACACTAAATAATAACTGTATCTTGAACTATACAAAGCTTAGTCTCCTAATAAATCATTGATATATCACATATGTTTACTTGAGAACATCAACATAACCGCAGGCAACGTACCGCGTTGTTTTCAATACTAATTCAACAACTTTAAACTTCGTTAGTTAAAAAAAAAAACTTCGTTAGTTAAAGAGCCACATGCGCTTATTGACCCTTCAATAGTTCAATTGATGTCACAAATAGTTCTGACATAATAGTAATACATGACCAAATGTTAGTAATTTAATTCATCCAAGACAGATCAAGTCCTTAATTGTACTCGTGCGTGCCTATTCTGTTTTGAGAGCAAATATTTATAGCGCAAGAACCTAAATACTAGATTTCTAGTCTTGGCATTGTGAGTTAAGAAAATTATACTAAAATACTTGCAAATTTGGGTTTGAAGACATGCTAAGTATGTAACAAACCATAAAAGAAAACTGTACCATAATCACAGCCCAATCCAACTAGCAAAATCTCAATTGTTTTAGCTCTCTACATATTTGAGCAGACCAATGAAACTAGAGAGCCTATTAGGAAAAATAAAACAAATAGCCATGAATACTCAATTTGATAAATACTAAATAAAAAACTTAAACAAGAATGAAATGTTAACATTTTTTACTTCTAAGACGAAGCAAAAAGAACACTGTGCCTTGTTTCACCAACAAACAAAAGCAACAAATTTGATATACTTTTTAGGTACTATCGATACAATCTTAACGAATCTCCTGGTAGATCTTTGCTAAAATTGGTTCACAAATGCCTTTCAGTTCCTTCAGTTTGGCATCTGACTCGGCAGGGTCAGGAAGAAGATTCTCCTCAACCCAGTTTATAGCTTCCATAGTTGCATCATCTATTGCGCTCTTATCTGTGGATTTCAGTTTTGGAGTAATTATACTTCCACTCATAGCATTCCTCATTTGATATGCATATTTCTCTAGCGCGTTGCGAGCATCAACCTTCTTCTTATGCTCCATATCCTCAACCCTAAATGTCTCAGCATCCTTGATCATCTTCTCAATTAGGGCCTCACTAAGCCGGCTTTCATCATTTGTTACAGTGATCTTACTTTTATGGCCTTCATCGATTTGCGCCGTGACATTTAGAATCCCATTTGCATCAATCTCAAAGCAGACATTGATTGTTGGTTCCATTTTTGGAGCAGGAGGAATTCCTGATAGCAAAAACTTCCCTAGAAGGTTGTTATCTTCGGTTCTAGATCTCTCGCCCTGGTAGACTTGCACAAGAACACTAGGTTGGTTGTCCGCACTGGTTGAAAAGAACTTATCCTTTTTGGTGGGTATTATAGTATTTCTTGGTATTAAGACAGTCATAATTCCTCCATGGGTCTCTATCCCTAGAGATAGAGGAGTAACATCAGCAATAACAAGATCAAGTACCTCATCCTTGCCATGGCCGCTCAGTTTTGCTGCTTGTAGTGCTGCCCCATATGCCACAGCCTCATCCGGGTTAATGCTTTTGCAAAGCTCCTTACCATCAAAGAGCTCTTGCAACATTTGCTGAACCATTGGGATCCTCGTTGAACCTCCAACAAGCACCACTATGTCAATGGAAGCTTTGTCCATGCGGGCATCCTCGAGGCACTTGGTGACAAGTACCATACACCGTTTGAAGAGATCCACATTAAGCTCCTCAAAGCGAGCCCGATTGATTTTTGAACTGAAGTCAATCCCTTCATAGAGGGAAGGGACCTCAACGGCTGTGGAGACGGAGAAGGAGAGAGTCCTCTTTGCTTGCTCGCATGCAGATCGTAACCTCCTGATTGCCCTGGGGTTATCGCTGATGTCCTTGTCGTGCTTTCTCTTGATCTCCTGGAGGAAGTGGCTCAAGAGACGGTTGTTAAAGTCCTCACCACCAAGGTGAGTGTCTCCTGCAGTTGCCTTGACTTTGAATACTCCTTGCTTGATATTTAGCACCGAGACATCAAAGGTGCCACCGCCGAGGTCAAAAACCAGTACGTTCTTCTCTTCAAGCACATAGGTCAATTTCTCAAAACCATAAGCCACCGCAGCTGCAGTGGGTTCATCCATGATGCGCAATACCTTGAGCCCTGCAATTTCACCGGCATCTCTTGTGGCCCGTCTCTGGGAATCGTTGAAGTAGGCAGGGACAGTGATGACTGCATTCGAGGAAGTTCTCGGCAATCTCCTTCATTTTTTCTAGGACAACAGCGGATAGTTGCTCCGGAAGGAACTGTTTCTCCTCCCCTTTGTACTTGACTGCAATCGTTGGTTTGTTGCCAGCACCTTGAATAACATTAAAAGGCCATAGCTTTATATCGTTCTTAACAATTGGGTCAGAGAAGCTCCTACCCACCAAACGCTTCATGTCTGTTTTGAGGAACAATATAAATCAGTGCCAGTAAGGGAAACACAAAAAATAATAATAATAATCTATTAGAGGTAAATGATGTCGATCAGCATGCTCCAAAAAGAGAGAGAAAGAAAGAAAACCCCTTCAATAAGCCACTTCATGAAATTGTGAACATTGGAATTTTGTTCCTCCTTCAAGGAAAGTAATTATCATTTCCTTTGATTTTTTTTAATATTGTTTCTATAACATGAAGTATGCTGAGGTGATAGTTGACATATATATCTTAACACCAGCACCATTTTGGGTGAGAACTCAGACACCAATTAATCACAAAATTCTAATTCAAAACTATGATAATCATTACATCATGTGAATGACACAATCACACAAACATGCCACTATAAAATCCATCAAGTGATTAAATGTTCCAAAATAATTAATGCTAAACAGTAATCAAATTAAGTAGAAAAGCTGATTCAACAAAGAGCCAATAAGTTCATAAACTGATATGATCTGCAAAGTCACATCAGGATAGGTAAAAGTACTGACTGAAGATGGTGTTGATGGGGTTCATGTCGACTTGGTTGTTGGCAGCTTCACCTATCAACCGCTCGTCCTCTGTGAAAGCAACACATGATGGGGTTGTACGGTTGCCTTGGTCATTAGCAATGATCTCGACCCGGCCGTGATTCCAGACGCCCACACACGAGTATGTTGTGCCGAGATCGATCCCGATTGCCAGTGCTTCCTTGCTTACAGCCATTGGTCTGATCGATGCTTCAAGCTTATTCTGTCAAAACTCAAGGACAAGAGGAGTTTGTGAGAGCTTAAACGAATGAAAGATGATAGAAGGATTATTTATAATTCTTCTCTCTCACGGATCAATGGTAAAATAGAACGAGTCTATTTGCCTGTTGGTATGCCCTTGAGCCTTAACGGATGACATTAACTGTTTTGTTGAAATAAATGATTTGGTGCCGTTTCAGCCAATTGGACCAAGTCCATCCGCTCGCTCTCACAGAAAATTTCCAAGGCGCTTTAAGAGCATCTCCATCTCTAAAATTTTTGGAGTTTTTAAATTATTGCCACATCAATTTTAGAAATTTGATTTTTCTTTAGTTTTTAAACTCTTCATTTCTAAAACTGAAAAATTAGAGTTTCTAAATTGACACGTCAGCAAATATTACCAATATTATGAAAGACCGATCAATTTTAACCAATGATTAAAATCATGTCGTAGTTTATAAACTCTAAAGTATAGTTGCTAAATAAGAAATTCTTAAGCAAAATTTCTAAATAAGAAACTCATCTACATTTCTAAAACTCATTTAGAAACTGTCACGTCAGATTAGAAACTCCTAAAATTTCAAGAATGGAGATGCTCTAACGAGTAACGATAACGACGCATCAATATCAAGTCAATGGTTCATGAATTCCCCACAATTTAACGACGCATCAATATCAAAAAATCCGATTTACAATCGAATCAGGTTAGTGCATTGTTAAGATACAAAACTTTTCTAAAATTATTCAAGCTTCGTTGGTGATTATTTTCAGGATGTTTTTCTAAAATTTATTTTCAAATTTGAGTTTATGTTGCAAGCGTACCGACAACTGAATAAAAAAAACTAATTTACATAACTTTTATATAGTACTAATAATGTAATATGTTATCTCGTTTCTTCCTTAAGTGACAACATTTAATAAAATCACCAATCGAAAAGTCCAGGTTCATTGAACGGCTGTTACTGGCTGCTCATTTCCTAGCTTGTTTCCAATTCTTTTATGAATAATATAAAGAAGATTCAAATTTTGAACTTCTTTGACTATTTCAGTACATTTGTAATTTTAAATTTGCTTTTCTGATGTGACCAATAACCTAAAATATACCAAACTGATGTTAAAAAAATCGATGTATGCATATATAATTACTCACAAAGATCTCATTACTCATGAGATACTGAGGTTTTCTTTTGCCTGTAATTGAATATTATAATTCAATCTAATCCAGAATAGGGCTAAGACCGTTATGTTTCTCAAAAAAAATACAAATCTAAATGATCCTTAATTCATACTTTACCCATAGCGTAAGTTGAACTTCAAATTTAAAATCCCAATACGAGCTTAAACTCTAACTATTGATCATTATTAGAAACATCAACTGCAATCTGTTTGCACGCATCAGAAATGTTACGTACTCTTTGCACATCAATAAAGTACATACTTTTTTCTCAGATTCGTTGCAAATTTATAACAATTCTTAAGGAAAATATTTCGAATTTCACTGCATTTTATAAAACCAATTGGTAAATTTGAATAAGAAATACTGAAAATAAAACAATTGGTAAATTGGCAATCAGTTCTGTCATTTAAATGTGACTTTTGAAGCAAAAGGAAAACAATGTTGTAAACAACTTTTAGCATAATGTTCCCAAATTTCTTAAGTTACATACGATCAATTGGAGCACATATACTCTTTAGTTCCTCTATCCATGATTCAGACTCTGCCACCTCTGGAAGTTCATTATCCTCGACCCAACTTAACGCCTCCTTTATAGCATCTTCAATCCCCATTTTCATCACGAATGGCAGAGTATTGGTGATATTTCTATTTTTCATGACATTCTTCATATGGTAAGCATATCGCTCGAGTGTGTTCTTTGCTTCGTACTTTCTACGGAACTCGTCATCCTGGGCCCTGTACCTTTCTGCGTCCCTGATTATCTTTTCAATCACCTCACTGCTCATCCTCGCCTCTTCGTTGCTCACTGTGATCTTTTGCTTTTGCCCACTAGTTCTGTCCTGTGCTGAAACATTGAGTATGCCGTTGGCATCTATGTCGAAACACACATCAAACTTGGGCACGCCTCTTGGAGCTGGAGCAATTCCTGAAAGGGCGAATTTGCCGAGAAGGTAGTTATCCTTGGTCTCGGCTCTCTCGCCCTCAAATACTGGAAAGTTAACAACAATCTGATTGTCCCGATTAGTTGTAAACACCTCCTCCATCTTTGTTGGTATTGTGGTATTCCTTGGAACCACGACTGACATGAATCCTCCTACAATCTCTATGCCAAGTGAGAGTGGAGTCACATCTAAGAGCACCATATCCTGAACCTCTCTACTTCCCTGACCACTCAGGTTAGCGGCTTGGACAGTGGCACCATATGCAACGGCCTCGTCAGGATTGATACCCTTGCTGATCTGCTTTCCACCAAAGTAGTTATTTAAAAGTTGTTGCACTTTGGGGATTCTCGTGGACCCACCGACAAGGACAACAGCATCAACGCTAGCCTTGTCTGTGCTAGCATCCTCAAGACATTTCTTTACAAGTTCCATGCATCTCGTGAAGAGATCCATGTTGAGCTCTTCAAATCGAGCTTGGCTGATGCGAGAAGAGAAATCAATTCCCTCATAGAGGTTATCAACCTCTACAATTGTGTGTGTAGAGAAAGAGAGGTTCCTCTTTGCTCGCTCACAAGCAGACCTCAGCCTCCTTAGAGCCTTCAGATTCCCACTGATGTCCTTGTTGTGCTTCCTCTTGAGCTCGTCAATAAAAGATTGCACCAAGCGGTCGTCAAAATCTTCACCACCGAGGTGAGTATCGCCAACAGTAGCCTTCACCTCAAAGACACCATCCTTGATGGTAAGCAAGGAGACATCAAAGGTGCCTCCGCCTAGGTCGAAGATGAAAACCTTCTTCTCAACAGAGTTGCCGCCAATTTTGTCAAAGCCATATGCTACTGCCGCAGCAGTGGGCTCGTCCATGATCCGCATTACATTCAGTCCGGCTATCAGACTAGCATCTTTGGTCGCACGCCTCTGCGCGTCATTGAAGTATGCGGGAACTGTTATAACAGCATCTTTAATAGGGCAGGCTAGGAAGGCCTCGGAAATCTCCTTCATTTTAGCAAGGATCATAGAGGATATCTCCTCAGGATAAAATTTCTTCTCCTCGCCTTTGTGGTTGATCACAATATGAGGTTTGTCAGCAGGACCACTCACAACACTAAATGGCCATAGCTTAATGTCGCTCTGAACAGTCGGATCTGAGAATCTCCTTCCAATGAGTCGCTTCACGGCTGCAATTAAATTGTTATTAATTTGATGGAAAAATGCAAAAAAAAAATGATAAACAATGAATAATTACAGATCCTTGCGTTGAAATACAGATAACAGAAGGTTGTACAAGAAATTTATTGAAAATTTTAGTTGGGATGCAAATGTGAATTATATTTGATAGACCATCCAGAGAAATGCTTAGTTCTTGATTCCTTTTTTTTTCAGATTTCAATAATAGTTTTGGTAAACTATTTTTGTAATATTTCCCTTCATTATTGAATTAAGTTTGGTATATGCCTGATAGTATGGTATTGAAATTTCTACTGATTTTACGAGAAACATGCAAAAGTACTCGCTATCTACTTTATAACTCCCCTTCTCCCCCAAAAAAAGTTTCAGAAATTTTGGTCAGTACCGAAATTGATCTGAAGACAATTGGCAGATACGTACTCTGCCTCAACAAAAACAATTGACAGAGATTGTAAAAAGTTTCATAAGCAGGACAAACAACAAACATATGTAAAAATTAATGAAGAACTCACTGAAAATGGTGTTGGTGGGGTTCATGTCAATTTGGTTCTTGGCCGCATCGCCTACATGTCTCTCTCTCTCGGTGAAGGCAACACAAGATGGAGTGGTGCGGTTTCCCTGGTCATTTGCGATGATTTCCACACGACCATGCTGCCACACACCAACGCAAGAGTAAGTCGTGCCGAGGTCGATTCCTATTGCTGGTTGCTCTCTGTGTGCCATTAGTGTGATGAGTAGTAGATGCTACAATCAAGCAGGAGAAGCAAATGCAACTAAACAGAGTTAATTCTTTCTTCCCCTCTGATATGGAAAATATATTGTGGGTAAAACAACTTTTATTAAGAAAGTAAATTAAAAATACTGCATGTGATTACCTTATGGTTTTAATTAGGTCTTGAAATCTTGAATGTTGGAGATGCCGATTATATATGTTACAGCTAGGAAATGAAACGTTAGCAAGTGCTGACGCTGTGTAGAGTCTTTTTTTTTAATTAAAAACGAGGCATGCGCTTGGAATATTTGCTTGATTTTAATAGACATATATTCATTAGAGGCTTATTATACTAACACTTCATTAATTTTTCATGCATGATGAGTGTCGTTTCCTGGTAATTCCTGGGTAATGATTGTGCATTTACCTTTTGAACCGTCAGATCGAAGTATATTAAATCATGACCTCTTGTTTTCTCTCAAGCTTGCTTAACTCTGCGCATAGTAATTGGAAAAGTAAAACGTGAGAATGGACCCCATAATTGGAAATATGCTGGAATAAAAATGATTTATTAGTTTCTCCTGAAAAAAACATATTGTTTCATTAAATATCCTATATTCCTTAAGAACCATTAAATCAAAATGATTTATTAGTATTTTCATAATTTACAGAAAATATTTTTTGTTAACAATAAATTGGTAAGAACTTAATACTTATGATGTTTATATTTTATCAATAGTGGAGTTCTGAAAAGCTTTTGAGAAAATAATACTTACAATATTTAGAATTTTGTAAGTATTTGTGTTGGATATTTGAAAGTGATATATTTTATGTATAAGCATTGATTATTTTATTATTATTTTTTAATTATTTTCAAAATTTAAAATAAATACTTACAAAATTCTAAAAATAGAAAATTTTGGTATAAGATTTTGATATAAAGAAATTATTGAACATGATAAATCAAAATTTGAACTGTCTGTTTGTACGATTTAATGATCAAGCACCGGTCGCATGGTGCTTGATCAAGCACCATAGCCCAGTTCATGAAGTATTAATTGTATCTAAGATATTTTAGGAGTTTTACAATAATAATTATAATAAAATATTAAATGTGGTTATAACAAAATCGTAAATCAACATAATTCACGTTTTTTTTAAATGAACCACTAATAAATAGTAAAATGCATTGTATCAAATTCCATTGTCCTTTTCTAAGATTTAAATATAAAATGCATTTTCCGAGACGACCAATCAAACGAAGTCTCCTCTTGTTTTCCAAGGTGCAGTTGTTAAAATGCCTCGTTTTGATCAAATGAATTCCAAGCACTAATTTCATCAATGGTCGCGTAATGATTTGTTTCCAGCCATGTGATGGCCTTGTCTGCATCCTCCTCCACTGTTTTCTTGTCTGAAGCAGCAAGTCCTGCCTCCCTGGCTATGGCTTTCAACTTGTAGGCAGAATTCTCTAGAGAATTCAATGCGACAGCCGTCGCCTTGTGTTCCTCGTCCTCTGCTTTATAACTGGCTGCTGCTTCCACCATTTTCTGAATCTCTTCAGTTGTCAGGCCTCTATTCTCCTTTTTAACCTCAATCTCATAATTCTTCTCTCTTGCGCTTATGTCTTTGGCCATGAGATTCAGAATTCCACTGTCATCAACCTCAAAAGATATTTTAATTCTTGATTTTACCCTCGGTTTTGGTCTGATGCCAGATAAGATAAAAGCCATTGTCGATGCTAACTCGCACTCTAGTACTTCTAACTGGAAGCCCGACAGATCGTCTGTGCAATTGGCGAAGATTATTTCCTTTGTTGCGGGGATTGGGGTATGCTTCGGAAGGAGCAAGTTTGTTGTTGCTCCATCCTTATTTTCTAACCCAAATGACAGAGAAGTCACATCTTGAAGCTCTAATATGTTAAACTTCTCTCTATCTTCGTTGCCACTTAAAATGGCAGCTTGAACAGCAGCACCATAGGCAATTGCCTCATCAGCATTCACGCTCTTGCAGAGCTCCTTCCCATTGAAGAACTCCTGTAATTAAAAAACAAAATCAATCAATTTGCTTATTAGCTTCATTGTAATGTGTCATTCCACTTGCTGTGATTTTTAATGTTTTAATCTTCTTTTTGTTCAAGATGTTTAGTCAAGTGTATGAAAAACTTTTTGTTTAATTGAAGAAGTAATTATATACATGATAATACAGTTAGGACGGGTAAAACATGACTTTTTACACCAATTAATAAGATAACATGAAGAGAAATTACCACTAGAACTTGTTGCATCTTGGGAATTCTTGTGGATCCACCGATCAAAACAACCTCATCTATGCAGCTCCGGCCAATTTCTGCATCTTCTAAGCATCTCTCAACACAACCGATGCATCTTTTGAAGAGGCCCTCGTTAATTTCCTCAAAAATCTTTCTGGTAATAGCACTGCGAAAATCAATTCCTTCATCCAAGGCATCAATTTCCACCACAGTTTGAGCATTAGTTGAGAGTACTCTTTTCGACTTCTCACAAGCTGCTCTCAGCCTTCTTAGAGACCTTGGCTTGTTGCTAATGTCCCTTTTCTTTTCCTTCTTGAATTTCTCAACAAAGTAAGACACCATGTTGTTGTCAAAATCTTCACCTCCCAGATTAGTATCGCCAGCAACAGCCTGGACTCTAATGCTTCCCTCTTTAATTGCAACAATCGACACATCAAGATTTCCTCCACCTATGTCAAAAATGAGAAAAAATTTCTCCCTGGAGCTTTCCCCGCCGTTCTTTTGCAAAAAGTATGCAATTGCTGCCGCAGTTGGTTCGTTGAGTAGTTGCATCACATTAAGGCCTGCAATGACTCCGGCATCCTTGATTGCTTTTCTCTGAGAGTCACTGAAGGAAGCAGGTACACTGATAACAGCTTTTGTCACTGTGGAATTGAGATGTGCTTCGGCAATCTCTCTCATCTTTGAGAGAATCATAGCTGCAATTTCCTCTGGGGCAAAGAGCTTCTCCTCATTCTTGTACTGAACTGATAACATGGACCTGTTTTCATCATTGCACAGAACTTTAAATGGTAGAAATTTGCTATCATTCTGAACTTGCTGATCTGAGTAGAGTCTACCAATCAAACGCTTGATATCTACAAAAGAAGCAATTATATTTTTTATTATTATCAGCGTAAAAGAAAATGCAATAGATATGTGTGTGTCACTATGGCAAACTGTATTGAAAATGAATAGTCATTATTTTAGAAACAGTTAAGAAGTTAAGAGTTGAAAATCAAATTATTATTTATCTAAAACAACATAAAACATTCTTGGATATTGCTTTTGCTCAGCTCGCCACCTAATGTGTAAGCATATTTCCAAAGATATTATCTTAGTCTCTTATAAGAAAATTATGTGAGAGCAGTATAAGTCATCCTGGTAATGGTGTTTGCAGGGTTTGTCATGACTTGATCCTTGTGAACTGTATCACCAATCAGGCGACCGGTATCAGTAAAAGCCACGACTGAACTCGTTAAGCGGTTGCCATACTCATTTTCAATGATCTTAGCACCATTTCGTCGCCACACTGCAACAGATGAGTAGGTGGTGCCAAAATCGATCCCAATAGCATATTGTTCTGGATCTACATACTGCTTGCTGGACTGCCCCATGATCTTGGAAGACTTGTCTTTTTCCATGCTTATAAGCTTGGCTAGCGACTTTGTATCCCTTACTTTGTCCCAGTTGTAGGAATTGCCACTTCTTGTTAAACTCTTGGTTGTGAAATCCTTTTTAACACCATTTCCACTTTCTTTGTGAAGTAAGGCTTCCCGCACTCGATTTTGAGAATCCTCAATTTTATTACAAGGAAAGGTAGTGATTTTCCTTGTTCCATGAGAAAGCGCTTGTGCGGTAACAGTCAGTATACCAGTTTCATGTATTTCAAAGCTAATTTTTATACTGCGACAATATAGTAAAATCGGAATAGAAAATTGATTATTATTAGCAGAGATTGTTGTACATATAGAGAGATTTCATGATTTTCTCTCTGTTGTCATACCTATACAATAAATCCTATGGTATATATATACTAATCTAGTACAGATGTAATTACCTAAATAAAGAAACTACAACGTCTATTTACAACCACTCATCTGTAGGCTAAGAAAGGTAAAATATAAAATGGTCCTAATTAGTGGATTCTAATAATTACAAGGTTACAATTATGGCTCAGAATTGTGAACGTTGGAGCTTTCCTATTATGCCATGCGCCATCATACCAGAGATACACTTGTCATACAATAATTCAATACTCCCCCTCAAGTTGTACCATACAGAGAATCTGAGGTCAACTTGTGCATACTCTCAATGAATGCTTTGGCTGGCAAGGCTTTTGTGAATGTGTCTGCTAGTTGCCTCCTAGAGTTTACGTATGGAGTTTCAATAGTTTTATTCAGCACATTTTCTCGTACGTAGTGACATGCAACTTCTATGTGCTTTGTTCGCTCGTGAAATACTGGATTAGAAGCAATGTAAATTGCTGCTTGATTGTCACAAAATAATTTTGTTGGGGATGCGGAGTTGTGATCTAGGTCTCGAAGCATAGTGCGCAACCAAACAATTTCGCTAGTTGCTTGTGCCATCGCTCTATACTCAGCTTCTGCACTTGATCGCGCCACAACTGATTGTTTCTTGCTTTTCCATGTAACTAAATTGCCACCTACAAACATGCAAAAACCAGATGTGGATTTCCTATCATGGGGACTGCCAGCCCAGTCCGCATCAGCATATCCAACTATGTCAGTGTGTCCATTATTTTTCATGAGAATTCCTCTTCCTGGAGCAGACTTTAAGTATCTAAGTACTTGATCAACTAATCTCATGTGTCCTTGCATGGGCCTTTGCATAAATTGGCTTATGTAACTAACAGTGAAGGTTATGTCTGGTCTGGTAATGGTGAGGTAAATTAATTTTCCCACTAGGCGTTGGAACGGTTTAATATCTGGTAATGGCTCATCATCTAATACAATTTTATCAGTTTGGTTCATTGGAATAGTTGCCGGTTTAGCTCCTAATTTACCAGACTCATTCAGCATGTCTAAAACATATTTTCGTTGAGAAAGAAACAAACCTTTACTGGATCGAGCAATTTCGATTCCAAGAAAATATTTCAGATTTCCAAGATCCTTAATATCAAACTCTCTTTTAAGTTGTAATTTCAAACTTTCAATTCCGTTCAAGTTATCACCAGTTATGACAAGGTCGTCAACATATATTAAAATTACAACGATTCCATTACTAGTTTTTTGCGTGAACATAGAAGCGTCTGATTCGCTTCTTTTAAAACCAATTTTTATTAAAAACGTGCTTAATTTTCCATACCAGGCCCTTGGGGATTGTTTGAGTCCATAAATAGCTTTCTTCAATCTGCAAACTACATCTTTTTTATCAAACATAGTTAATCCTTGAGGAAGATCCATGTACACTTCCTCTTCAAGTTCTCCTTGTAAAAAGGCATTTTTAACGTCCATTTGAAAAAGGGGCCAGTCACAGTTTACGGCAACAGATAAAAGAGTACGGATCGTATTCATTTTTGCTACAGGTGCAAAAGTTTCTTTGTAATCTAAACCATAAGTTTGCGTAAATCCTTTAGCTACCAACCTCGCTTTATAACGCTCAATAGTTCCATCACTATTAAATTTTATTTTATAAATCCATCTACACCCTACAGTGCGTTTTCCAATTGGTAATTTTGTCAACTCCCATGTATTATTTTTCTTAAGAGCTTCTAATTCTGCATTCATAGCGGTTACCCAAACATTATTTTTACTTGCTTCTTCAAAGTTCTTTGGCTCCGAACAATTACTTATATTGACTAAAAAGGAATAGAAATTCTTTGAGATTTTATCATACCGAATGACATCTTGAATATCATGACAGGTTGAATAGGTCACAAATTGATCTAACCGTGTAGAAGGCTTGATGACTCGGCTTGATCTTCTAAGTGCTGTAGCAGGTTGATCTTGGGCAAGAGGCGCATCTGGTTGGATTTGAGCTAGTGGGCCATCCAAATCATCTGCTTGGATTTCGATTGGAGATCTTGGGCCATCTGCTTCGTGGATTGGACTTGGAGCGGCCTGAAGCTCATTTGACTGAGCCGCTGTTTCTAGTATCCTACTCTCATTTGGTTGTTGATTTGATTCCTGTTCATTGTTAGTTATAGGTATAGGTGGAGCAAACAGCTCATACTCAATTGGCTCCCCCTGATTAAAGGCGTAATACATTTGATGTTCATTAAATACTACATCACGAGAAAAATAAGTACGTCTAGAATTAGGATCAAAGCATTTGTATCCTTTTTTCGTGGAGGAATATCCTAAGAAAACACATTTACGAGCACGAGGGTCTAATTTACTTTCATTTTGTGAGTGAACATAGCAAATGCATCCAAAAACCTTTAGGTGAGAAATGTTGAATTTACGATTGTACAAAATTTCAAACGGACTTTTAAAATTCAAGACACGACTTGGTAAACGATTTATTAAGTAACAACTAGTGAGTATAGCATCTGCCCAAAAGGTTTTAGGAATGTTAGAGGAGAATAAAAGAGCTCGTGTCATTTCTAAAAGGTGTCTATTTTTCCGTTCCGCAACACCATTTTGTTGAGGTGTGCCAACGCAAGTTGTTTGATGAATGATGCCTAAATTTCGTAAATATGTTTGAAATTCATGATTTGTATATTCAGTTCCATTGTCAGTTCTGAGAGTTTTAATAGTAACACCGAATTGATTTCTAACTAGATTACAGAAATCTTGAAAAACTTTAAAGGTTTCATTTTTTGTTTTTAAAAGGTAAATCCAAGTAGCACGAGATTTATCATCAATAAACGAAATAAAATACTTAAAACCATCTTTAGAAATAATAGGAGCATTTCCCCAAATGTCGGAATGCACCAAATCAAAAATATTACTACTTTTATTGAAATGTTCTGGAAAAGGTAGTCTATGATTCTTGGCAAAATGACAAGGATCACAATAATTGAAATCATGATAAGGGGGTACATTCAAATACTGCATAACTTTGTTGGAAGGATGGCCTAATCTATTATGCCATAAATGAGGAGACTCTTTATTGAAGTTTGTGGTGAGGCAAAAAACAGTTTCTGGTTTGAGCACGTAAAGACCATTTATTTGTTTTCCTTCACCAATCTTCTTCCCGGAATTCTTGTCTTGAAACACTACTTTCTGTGAAGTAAAAAGAACGTTGCAATCCCATTCATTAGTACATTTACTAATTGAAAGTAAGTTGGTTTTTAATTCAGGTACAATAATGGCATTGGTGTCTTTTTGAAATATTTTGGTTCTACCTAGTCCTGTAATTGGTACATTTTTTCCATTAGCTACGGTAATATAAGGGTAAGGCAGATTGTTACT